>PVKH010021163.1:0-14663 GCA_004027955.1 Chaetophractus vellerosus | reverse complement strand
TGAAGATTTTTGAAAAGGAAATAATATTATTTTTTTCTCCCAGACTGTTGATACTCTCAATATCTACCTGGAGATGATTTCTCAATATATTATGGAATTGAACAATATCCAAGTCAGTTTAATACAAAGTAAGTATGTTAAATATTATCCCACTTTTTCCAAAGAGGCTGTTCCTCACAGCATAGCTTAGAAATAGACTGAGAATATAAATCTGCAACTTCATATTTCATCTGATGCTTTAGACAGTAGGCCTCCTTTTCAATCCTCCATACAATTCCAGCATTTCGGAGTACCATATTGTATAATCTGAGACTCTTGAGTTAAAACTTAACTCAAATATAACTATGATTTTGTCCAGTAGTGTGACCTTTTTCAAAATATTCTTTTCCTCCAAACTAGCAAGTTTAGTCAGGTCTGTATATAATGAAGGGATTTTTATTTTTATGTAATGGAGATAGTCAGGAATTTTATGTGCAAATATGTGGTAAAGTTGTCCTGGGATGTAATAGCTATTATATATCTGGCAATAGGGTATCGTTATGTGACAAAAGACATCAAGAATAAACTCCAGTATGAAATATCAACCAATCTACTGGTATAGGTGGGTTATGTTTCAGGCACTGGGTTAATAAAAAATTCATGAAAAATTCATAAGAATGACAACAAAAATACTTTAATTCATGGAAGGCTTGTAGAACTTTGCTTTTGCTATTTTTTTTCCTTTCTGAGATATTCTCTGATTTGTGCTGCTATTCGTTCAAATTCTTATTTTCTAATGAATCAGATAACCCATCCTATAAAAGACTTTTCCTGTGGCTCCAGCACTCCAATATATATTATAAGGTCTTTTTGCTTATTGTTGTTAAAAATATTACTGAGAGGAAATGTTGGGGAAACTTGTTATAATGTTATTTTTCCCTCAATACACAGTCATAAAGCAACACAAATGGTTCTCCACTGTTTTATATATTAACTGTATGTCTATCATTAATTATTTTGAATTTGTTGAAGTCTAACAATTCTTTCCTTTTGACAACTTATTTTGCCTTGACAGCTTTGTAAATGTTCTTAATTCCTGGGATGATTCTCATGAAGAATGCCTTTTGGAATGGGGCAATTTACAGACATGGTTATCTACTCTGTGTTGCCTGGGTTGTTGAAGATGATAAAATTTAGACCTGATTGTCAGTTATACAATAGACACATATTCTGAAGGTCTTTGGAAAATGTTCCTGTAATGTTTCTACTTTGGGAATGAAAGGAAGTGAGCAATCATTGTTTTATGTTCTTATGCCTTTGAAAGCTAAATTATACAGAGTGCTACTATGCAATAAAGTCCTTTTAGCAAGAATCACAAATCTTTAAGAGAGCCCTAAAACTAAAATATTTAAAATGTTCTTAACCAGAAATGTTCAAGTATATAAAGATATGTTCTTAAATAGTTACTAACTGGACTTTATTTAAGGCACAATGGACTAAATTATCAGAAATATTGACCAGCAAATGAAAGAAAAAAGTCTTTGTATATGAACAAAAAAAAGTCAACTCTTAGCACTGCCCGTTTTAGCACTAGTGCCACTGGGAGAATCACTTAACCACTTTGAGACTCTATTTCCTGCTTTGTCAGGAGGCTTAAACTAATAATCCCAAACATAACTTCTTACTCTAAAATTCTCAGATAATTGAATTCTTTCAAATGGTATGTATTACTGTGAATAAAATAGAAAGTAATAAAATGATTATGTAACTATCTAATATTTACCATCATGAAGCAAAGCCAGTTAAGCCAAGCTTAATAAATCTTCTAATAGGCAATTCCTTCATGATTTTGAATGTTAATTATTGTTCATGAAAAAAATGCAGTGAGTCATGAAACACAGTGGGTGCAGGACAGAGAATGAGAATTCTGTCTCTCCATCATAACCTTGCATGGACTCTACAAGTATCCCTTGTATGTAATGCTCTAGGCCATGCCTTTATGAAAATGGTTCTCTTTTTCGTTGGAGAAAACTGAGAATCATATCAAGGACTCTGGTGTTGATTTCCTTAATAAAATCCCCTTCTTATTCTGGCTTCCTATTCTACCTTATGCCCCTCTTACAGAATTAACCACCTTTGCCTTATATCATGCATAGTCTTTGTATGTGCCCATCTTCCTACTAGACTGATGTTTTCTTGGGTATGCAACATATGTTTTGATTTCCACAGTCTAAAATAATTCCTAGCAGATAATCATTTAGTAAGTCTTTATTGAATTGTGTCTAGACAAATGTGCTTTGGATTATATGTCCTCCAAACATTACATTGAAAATGTTTGTATATTCATGAGATTCCCTGATCTGTGAGACCAAACCAAATTCAGACTGGCATGTGCAAAAGCACCTGTGGTCAGGCACGGGCAGCTGGGATGAATAGAATAGTCTTCAGCTGCCTTCCAATCCAGGGTTTCAGTTAGGAGGTAACCATAACCTGTGATCTTAAGGTCTGCCAATACCACACCTTTGCAAGTCTCATCTTATCCATTGCATTGTCCTTCTGCTAAGATACTATCCAACATTTCTTTATTCTTTCACTAGGTCTCCAAGCTTTCAGTGCTTTAGTTGTAGAGTGATTTTAATTTAATTTAGTAATTTAGACATCTCAGTAGGGAGTTAGAGGAAGGTACAAAATCAATGCTGTTCAATAGTTCATGTCAGAAAATGAATGACAACAAAATGTGTGACTGAAACTACAGGCTAATCCAGGAAACTACACTAATAGAAATCTGGCCTGCATCCTAAATTTAATTCCAATTAACAGATCTTTACTAGTTCTTGGTTTTATGATTTGGCCAAAGAATAAGGTGATAATTTACATGTGCTGTTAAACTGAAAGAATGGTCCGAAGATTAGAGTGAAGAAATAGAATGTCTGAGCAGTTGCCACTACTTCTCAGAATGCACCCATGCTGAGTTCCAAGCCAAGTGCCTGTAAATTACTGTGACTACAATTGAAAGGACAATTAAATTGACTTTGAGTACTAAGAAAACCTTCAACTGTGATGTGTTCTTCAAATCATTAAATGGCAGATATTTTCATGACGATTTTGTCAATCTAAAAAAGAAGAATAAATCAGAGCTGCAATTACTGTCATAAAAGGTAACTTTTAACTGAACTGGGTTTAAAGAAATCAAAAGTACAAATTAAATTTCCATAATGGTTAAAAATTTGCATGCTATCAAACAGTGAGTTACCCTATTATCTGAAAAATAACCTCATTGCTATATACCTTAGTATACCATTCACACATTTATGAGAATTATTTCTTGCCTTGGGACATTTGCTAAGAAAAACATTCAACACTCTCCAACAGAAAGGTCATAGTTATACTTTTAAAATTAAAGTTTTGTATGAATAAAATAAATTCACTGATTTATGCTATGTCTAGACAGTTTTGCCGATATGATTCCAGCTGACTCATGACAATCACAGAATGTTAGAATGTTAAAACAAGTCAAGTAATCAGAAATGGATAATGATAGAATAATTAGAGTATTTTGACATACCTTTGAAGGGATGTGTTAATAATGAAAACATCCAGAAATAGTTCTTTTTGGAAACTTTGATATATGTAAATATTAAAAATTAATAGTTCTATGACAAAATAACCAAGGTGTTCATAAAATAATCTTTTCAATTACTCTTTTTAAAATTCCTGTGCCATTTCATTTTTCATCCATTTTACACTTTAGAAAGGAGAGATGCTCACTATTGAAGATGCTATTCAAAGCAAAGATGATAATCCAGGAAAAATGGTTGATTTGTATCCCTAAATTTAGTTCATCAAAAATAGTAGAGAAAGATCAAGTTTACATTAGATGTAAGATGACTAATAGGGGATTCTTGCTTAATGAAAGGAGAAAATGTGCAATATGATACCCCAAACTGTGTTCTCTGTTAGAATGATAATAACCATAATAAAAACAATGCAAAGAATAATCACTGTTATTGTTAACTATTTCTGAGCACCTATGAGCCTGACATTATGGTCAGATTGAAATATGCAAGTATTCATCTTAATAGCTCTGTGAACTATGAAGTAGTTCTTACTATTATCCCTATTTTACAGAGTAACAGATCAGGATAGGTGTGTGTGTGTGTGCACATGTGTGTTTATTGTGTATACATAGAGATATATATGTATATTCATTCACACAAAGTGGAATAATCACACTTACATATATTTTGAAATCTGTCTTAGCATAGCAGTATGTTAAATAAATTTTCCAAATCAATAGAGATTTAAATCATCACTTTATACAGCAGTCTAGTATTCTAATACTATTTTCAGATATTCAGATTGCTACAATATTTTTGCTTCATTAACAATGCTATAATAAAAATACTCATATATTTATACTTATTAATTTGTCTTTTAAGTTACTTCAAGTGGAATTGTCTGGACAAAGAGTAGCATTCATTTACATTTTGATACATACTGTGAAACTACTGTCTAGAAAGACTTTACCAATGTCCACTCCAATCAAATAATGTATATAAGTGCTCATTTTTCCCACTCTCTTACCAGTCCTTGGTATTACCTATATCACTAGTTGTAAAGCTGTTTGACAAAAATTGGTAGGGTAGCATGATATCATGTTGAGTTGTATTTCTTCTGGTTATAAATGAAGTTTATTTTTTCATTATGTTCATTCAGGATTTTAAATATTTATTTTGTGAAATGCCTGCTAAAGGGGATATTTTCTTCCTTCCTTCCGGTCGCCCTCCCTCCCTCCCTTATTCCTTCCCTCCTTTCCTTTCATCCTTCCATTTTCATCAGTCTATAAGTCCAGACTTTTTTTTTTTACTATGGGTTTAAATCTATTGCTCTAACTATTTATTTGGATGCTCAGATTTTCCTAGATTTGCCCAGTGAGAGCCCTTTAAAGCCGACTCTTGTCTCCTATTGATATTTGCCACCAGGTTTTTTTAAAATCACTTTTAATTTTTGGCACAATCAAATATAGAAGCAATGGTGGATTAAGAAAAATCACAATTTGGCAACTACTAGTAATGATTATTTTAGGCAGAATTATTAAAGGATGCTTTAATATTGTGAGTGAAAATGTGGTGCAAACCAGGATGCACACAGACGATTATTACATCTCAAAATATCTCCCAACAAGATAGCTATGTATTTCAAATGGAAAGTTAGTAATTTTAAAATGGAGAAACCTGGCAGAAAACACCTAAATCGAATGATTAAAGCTAACATCACCAATAAAAGGACAAATATATATCAACTATATCCTGATAAGACGCACTGAAATGGACATGCACAAGGTGATATTCCTTCCCAAAAGGCATAAACTCAACCTAATCATGAGGAAATATCAGACAAATCCAAACTGAGGGATATTACACAAAATAACTGGCCTGGACCTTGAAAAAATGTCAAGGTCATGGAACATGCACAAAGGCCCAGGAACCATTCCAGATTTAAAGAGGCTGAAGAGGCATGGTAACAAAATGCAACATTTGGTCCTGAATTAGATCTTGGGTCAGAACTTTTTTTCTGCTGTAAGGACCCAAATGGGATGCTGGTGAAATCTGAATAGTCCCCAAATTAGTTCTAGTTTTGTTGTTTTCTGATTTTGATAATTTTAACTGTGGTTATATAAGAGAATGTCCTTATTTTTAGGAAACACACAACTTAATTATTTAAAGATAGGTGCATTGTGTCTGCAACGTACTTTCCAGTGGTTCAGGGAAAAAAAACAGTGTGTCTGTATGTGCATGTGTGTGTATACATGCGGGGAAGGGGAAAGAGAGAAAGGCAACTGTGAGAAAGTAAATGTGGTAAATACTTTTTAGAATGGATTAAATACTTTTTAGAATGGATTAAATGGAATGCCTGGGAGGCATTTTAAGACGACATAAGACAATGTTGTATGAATGCTCAATAATCTTGTTGGCACCAGTTAAGCCTTCTTAGTCTTGCCCCTTCTTTATGGAGTATATATACAGCATGGAAGAAACAATCAGAACTAATCTCTGTGACATGGATATTTTAGGAGACCAAGTTGGCAGACATTTTGAATTATGCTTCAAAGTACTTTTGTAGAAAAAAATGCACATTATAAAAACAGGTAAGATAACTAGCATATTTCCAATTTTCCATCTCAGTTTTCCTCCTGCATATACTTGTGAAACCAGATAGTAATGTAAATATGACTGGGTGGTGTCTTCATAGCTGATATCTCATTGTTAAGGGATAGGAGACACGGATCTGATTATGGCTGAGTACATGGCTAGAGCACATTCCCCAGATTCCCCTGTGTGTGACTAGAACGTGAGCAGACAAGTGTCTCACCACGAATGTGCTCTTCCATGCTTTCTCTGTCTGGCAGCTTGATATTGACATCCAATTGAAGGTACAGAATTTCTGTCATCCTAGATTCCAAAATGATTGAGTAGAGCAGAGCCTTCCTTCCTGAAACAGCACTACATTAGAAAATTAATGCATTAGAAATTAATTATTGTATGTTAAGTTACTGCTATTATTATCCTAGCTAATATAGAAGGTAATTATTAAGAGCATAAAAACAGTACAGTTGAATTTAAAATGAAGAAGGGAAATATGTAGGAATAAAGTTAAAAAATAAAAAAAGAAAGAAAAAATGTATAGGGAAATGATTTTTAAATGATATAAAATGAAAAATCATCATAAAAGAAATGGAAGAATTAAAATCAAGTATTCTCCAAATACTTATTTTACTAGGGCTGCTGTAACAAAGTCTCACAAACTGGGCAGCTTAAAACAACAGAAACTTATTGTCTCACAGCTTTGGAGTCTGGAAGTCCTAAATCAAGATTTTATCAGTGACATACTCCATCTGAAAGCTGCAAGGGAGAGTCTTTCCCTGCCTCTTCCTAGCTTCTGGTGGTTCATTGGCAATCCTTGGTATTCTTTGACTTATAGCTGTAGCACTTTAGTCTTTGCCTCTGTCATTAGATGGTCATCTTCTCTCTCATCACTCTCTAAGTCCAAATTCCCATTTCTTTTAGGGCCCACCCCAATCCAGTTAGGCCTCATTTTAATTAATCACAATGCCAAAGGCCCTATTTCCATATAAGGATACATTCCTGGAATCAGGGTATACCTGAATGTATCTTTTGGGGGGCACAATTTAACCCATAACAAAATAGGAAGGGACTGATTATTTCCAGTAAAAGGCATATTGCTAGATAGTGTTAGACAACCATGTTTTTTTTATAAGAAATAAACTACAAAATGATGAACAAAGATTGACAACAAAAATGTCTGGGGCAAAGATATACAGGACCAGGCAAATACAAACATAAAGAAGGCAGAACTAAGATTAAGACTAGTAAACAACATAAAAAGGACAATATATAATGTAAAAAACCCAAAAACTTTTTGAAGACATTGCATTAGTAATAAACTTGTTTGAAATGTACTTGGCAACAAAGAAAACCTTTGCAAATTTTACACTCTTATTTACTGCTCACAAATTAATACAATTTAAATAATTCATTGGATGTTGAACCAAATGATTTAACTACTTGAAGTTAGAAAACACATATCTAGATAACCTTTTCATCAATGAAGAAATTGAAAAAGAAATCATAAACCAGGCAAAAAGCAACGGAGAGGGTAACACATCATACATATGGAACAAAGCAAAAATTGAAGGAAAGGAATATTTTATAATCATAAAAGTCCTCTTGTTTAAAAAAGAGAATATAAATAGAGAAATAAGTACTCATCTTAAAAATTTTAAAGGAAAAATGCACTGGCTAGGAATTTGTTAAACAAATTTCATGTACATAGGAACTTAGTCTATTTCTTTAGAGTTGTAACCCCAGAGCCTACAAGAGTTCATAGCTCTTAAAGGCTTTAAGTAAATATTTGCTAAATGAATAAACTATAGGAAACTTAATAATAACAATAGTTTTGATTACTGAGCATTCACCATGTGCCAGTCACAACAATATAATTGAGGCAAGATAGAATAGGGACCTGAGGACGAGGGGCAGAAAACCCCAAGTGCCAATTCTCAGAACACAAACATCCTTATCGGAATGCAAGTTGCAGCATATTCACACAGCAGAAAGGAGAAACAGGAAGGGTCCCATCATCCACCTACTTTCATAAACACCTCACACAGTAAACATGTAGCAGGGCTCATGGACAGTGGCCAGAGGCCAATCACTGCTGGTCAATGCACCTGCAGAGCTTGTGGCCAGCAACCAGAAGCCAACCATCACCAAACAACATACCCTAGACACCAAACCACCCAATGAGTTTCCCCTGTTTTGTCTTAAATACACCAATCAGCGCAGGCTTTAACCCCCATGGAAACCAATAAAACCAGAAAACCCTAGATAGATAGCAAGTCTCTACCTTGAGCACACCCACACTCAGGTCCTTGAGTGTGCACTTGCTCCTCATTAAATTCTTTTCTAACTTTCTTATAACTGTGGTGCATCTCCAAATTCTTTCTTATGATGTGACCAAGGACCTGGAAATTAGGTCTGGCAGCATATCTTTAGGTGAACCGGTTAAGAGATAGTCTGTGGTAACTCTCTCCTCCACCCAATGAAAATGGTGAGTTTTTGGCTTCTGACCAAGCCTGCCTATGTCTCTCTGTCTCTCTGTCTCTATGTCTCTCTGTCTGTCTCTTTCTTTCTCTTTGCCATTCCAAATCGGTCCCTGGCCCTGCTCCCAAAGGACATAATCTCAATTCTCTCAGAGTTTTCTGACTCCCTCTTTGGAGGTGGTAGGGGCCAACCCGCAAGCCATACAGATCCAAAGAGGCTCTGGGTGATGGGTAACACCATCCTTGGGGACATTCCCCAAGTCACGTAGGAGTCCAGTGGGAGCACAGGAGTCCAGGAGACACTTCTCACCCTAAAACTACTTCCTGCTTTCCACCTTTGCCTCTTTCCCAGGTACTATCTGACTTTCCCTCTACATCACTTTATCTCTACTCTAAATCTGATTATCTCCTCCTTAATGCACCTTCTAAGACTCTCAAAGTGATCTTTGCAGTGCCAATTCATGTGTCTCTGGCCTTCTTGCAGTGGACCTTTGTGATGATCTTCTTAATTGTTGGGTTTGTAAGTATAACAATCTAGGCTGATTCATCTGGCCTGGTTCAGAACTCAGTCCCCACCCTCTCCCAAGGAAGGAATGAAATCAATCCTAGGTCATTATGTTGGCCATTCCCAGGAACTGGGTGCAAACTTCAGTTGGCTAGCAGTAGATCCTAGTTACTTAAATATTTTACTCAGATGAGTCAAGGAGTCTATGAAAGAGTTATGTTTTCCTACGGGCTAGATTTCCAATCTACTGTCACTATCTGTTTGGACAGTAATTAAGCTGCTTCTCTTCATCAGCAAGATCAGGCAAGAGACAATTGGGTTAACATGACCCCTTTCTAGAAAGGGTAGTTGGCTTGGAAGCTTTGGTCTGGAAGCTGGCACCAGACATACCCCAAGAACTAGGGAGCCCCAGGGATGCCAGTGGCATGGCCTCTGTTTTCTCAGGACACCAGGAACCAGAAAGGTAGCACTAAACATCTCCTAAGACGTAAGGAACTTGGGGGCTTTGGTTTGGAGGCTGAGTTCAGTCAGGCCGAGATCTGGAATGCCAGTTTGGCTGATGCATGTTTCTTCATATCTCCTTAAAAGGACTTATAGGCACAGCCTCAAGCATATCAGCAGACTCCCCACTAAGATGCATCATCAAGAACTGGACAAACTTGTCTACTGAGGGGTTAATGAAAAATAAACTGATCTTCTTCTGTAACACCATATGGCCACACTATCACCTTGAGAATGGCCAGCAATGGCCTGCTAATGGTACCCTAAATTATAATCCAATTTTGCTGCTAGACCTTTTGTGTAGAAGAGGTGAAAAACGGTCAGAGATTCCCTATGTCCAACTTTTCATGGCCATATATCAAAGTGCAGATTTAAAGGGATCCTTCAGGTTGTGCTACATTCAGGGGGACCCGCCCCAAGATAAAAAAGAGCCTGGAAGGGAAGGTGATATTTTAGATGATCCTCTCCTTATCCCAACCCCCACTATAAACTGGTAGTGCCTAACCCTTATACTCTACTAAAGCAAGTCATGGAAAATACAGCTTGGTTCACTGTTCTAGACTTAATAGTTGCCTTTTTCTGTATCTCACTCCACCCAGACATGCAGTTGCTTTTTGCCTTTAAATGGCAGGAGTTCAACCTTAAAATCCTGGTCCAGTTTATGCGAATTGTGTTGCTGTAAGGGTTGAAAACTCAACAAATCATCCAGGAGCTCAGGAACAAAATCCTCCCTACCCCCATCATGAATTACTTTTCCCTAAAGTCAAAACCTGTCAGGAGAACAGGCCTTACCATGAATGTAAATGAAGGAAAAAACAAAAAAATACTGGCCGTTTTGTAATTCTGCAATTCATTCATGGCTTAGCCTTGATAGCAACCAGCCTCCCCTGTCAACTTGCCTCCAGAAAAACTGTTTCAGAAATGTGTCCTTGTAAATGTTTCATATTGTATTTCACTGAAATACTGATAAAATAGTTAACTAAAGAAAGCATATATTTCTGAAAGCTATTCCCTATAAACTATCAATGTTCCAGTATTGCACGCTACTAGGTATTTAAAATGAAAAAAGTTATGTTTGTGTGTAACCAAGTTGAGTCATTACTCTAAGTTTTTTTAAATTTTGATGGTATTTGTATGTTGTAAGAGGTTTGCTTGGAGACAGTTTCCAAAAACATTTTGGTAACTTAAGTATGTAAGGTATATAGAATGTGTGGCCTTTTTTTTTTTAATTAAAAAAGAAAGTAATTTTGTCCTAAGAAAATGGCTGGTTATTAAGAAAGAAGAAAATGTGGGACAAAACCTGAATGAATGCAGAAAGTACGAAAGGTGAGCGGAAAAATAATTTTTGTGGTCAAAGTTGGGTAAGATTTGATGGGTCTATCTACAAAGTTTTAAGAGCCTTAGTATCAACTGGTATATGGATGCAAAACTAAAATTTGGTTTTCTCTCTGTTAATGTAACAAAATTTCTTAAAGCATTAGTCTGATTTAGTAGAAGGTTACAAAGATTTTTCTCCTGAATAATCAGTATACAAAGCAGAACATCTGTTTTATCAAAATAGCTTCTTGTACTTTAACCTTATCATGTCCTTGGTATTTAAAAAAAAACAAGTTTTCTTACTCTGAAAGAATATAATGTTCAAACCTAGCAACTTTTAACATTTTGCTTTCTCAAAGTCAAATCCTGAAAAGTATTTTTTTTATTTCAAACTATTGCAAAAGATTTGGTTTTTCACCTTGCAAAAAGTGGAGTACTAAAAATAGTTAAGTTCATTTGAGATGTTATAAGTTGAACGAAAAGTGTTTAGAAAATGTGTAAAAAATTACAAGAGGCGGGCTTCATTGTTGTCAGACGTTTTTGTGTATTTAAAACAGGCCCATGTAGCAGTTTGGTATTATTTACGAATTCCAAAAATAGATATTGAAATGTGTTTGTTGACTGGTCTGTTCCTCTGGGTGTATTAGATTGTATTAACTTCAGAGGTTTCACTTTTGCTTGATTAATTTATGATTGGGGCTTTAGTTGGGCCACATCAGTGGGACCAACGGGGTGGGAACTCATGGGAAAAACTACAGGGCAGAGGAGGGAGTTAGAGTTTTTGAGCTGGAGCCCTGGGAGGTGAGTATGCAGGAGAAGAACACAGAGGAATACAGTTAGCTCCATAGACACAGCAAAGGCCCTGGGAAGAGAGAGAGCCTAATAGTCTACAGCTGACCTTGTGGAGAGACCAGAGAAGCTGATCCTGGAGAGGAATGAGCCTTGGGAGAGAGATGAGACTTCTCCCAGCCTACAGCTGATATTGGAAGAAGCTGGGATCATGGAGCCTTAAGAGGAAGAGGGAGGCTGAACCCTTGCAGATGTTGGCAGCCATCTTGCTCTAACATGTGGCAACAGACTCTGGTGAGGGAAGTAACTTATGCTTTATGGCCTGGTAACTGTAAGCTTCTACCCCAAATAAATACCCTTTATAAAACCCAACAGATTTCTGGTATTTTGCATCAGCACCCCTATGGCTGACTAATACACCTCCAACACTGTGTATGGTGTCTCTCCATTTGAGTTATTGGCTAGGTCAGTCACTATACCTATAAAACAATAAAAGTATCTGCCACATCTGGTCATGCTCCTGAAATAGATGGAACTAAGTTCCTGCTTAGGACGCCTGTGGCTCTGCCAGCCAGGGATGGCTTGACAGTGCCTCCAGACTAGCTCTATTTCATAGTGCTGGAGGGTGCTATGCACCAAGCTTGTGGAACCCTGGAACTTCTGCAGTATTCTGGCTGTGGGTAGGATATAACAAGTGCAGCAAAAATGTGAGTAGAACTTAAACAAATACAATTGGCATTAATGTCTCTCCCATGGAGGGACACCTTATATGGTATTGCAAACCTGGGGCTTAGCTATATTAACTGCAGCTCAAAGAGAAACTAGTGCATTGATTAATATTAAGTGCTGTACCTACATACCTAATAAATATGATAATACCTCCTCTGTACTGGATCATATGCAAATGATATTGAACATGTTAATAGTCTTGGCAAACTTGATTCATTTTCTAAGTAGTTAATGAACTTGCCTATGAGACAAAAGAATGGCTTTCTTAAGTACTGCATTTATTTTATTTGCCATATGCTTGTCTTGAAGAAAATGATTTTTTTATTGCAACATTGCCTGGACAAAGTATAAATTGACTAACAGTTAAAAGTAACCTAAAAATTAGTCTTTAAATTTCAATACTGTCTTGCAATTGAATTTGTTTTGTAAAAGAAATCACAAATGGAATTAGTTTAACTGCCGAATTTGCACCAGTCAGTATTTAACCACCATAGCATGATCCATTAACACCTCCTACTGGGGCATTGCTGAACTTCCCCTCATGCCAACTCTCTGTCACCATGAAACTCAGAGTCACTACTCCTGGGACTCCCTAGCCAATTTCCCAGGAGCCCTTTCCTTTATTTTGGAACAACTGAAAATCTACCAACCCACTTTACCTCAGATTATAGGGATCATCCATACCCAAGTCAACATAGCCCCTAATTACACTTTTCTGATCTGCATATTGTCCAACCAGACTCATGGTCCTCTCCTTGGAAAACTCCCCACACAACTCTGGCCATCTGTAATCCATCTTACCCCAAATGGTCACTCCTGGAACCTGGAAGTGTCTAGAACTGGCATCAACAGTGACAAAAAGAAGGCACAAAGAAACCCAAGGGTGAGGAATCCAACTCAGTGGTTAAACTATAACTACTTTTTAGAAACCATTATAGATAAAGCCAAAGCTGAATGTTTTTTTTTCAAAGCTGAATGTTTAAATAAGTCCCATATTGACTGCTCAGATGGTACCCAGTTTTGCAAAGATAGGCCTAGCCTTAAATTCTTTTTAAAAGCCACAACTCAACAAGGCCAATGTTGCAAGGTCCTCTCTAGTCTGACTGGAAGGACTTTTGTCCTTCTAACCTGATAACCTCCCAGGTATATTATTTCATAACAACAGGAAGGCCCCAACACCTCCACTCTCCCCTATCACCACAGCCTGAATGGGCCTATATAAAGTTCTATTATTGGCCCTGATCCCTGGTGGGTGTAGGTACCTGCAGTGTAACAGTGAGCAAGGGTTGTATAACCTCCATCTGTGGTCATCTAACCTCCCTCTCATTCACAGTCACTCTTAAACCTGAGGAGGGACTGTTCTTTATCTGTGAAAATAAAACTTACCTAACACAGTTTATATCAATCAGGGTCGATCCATTCCAAAACAAACTTCTGATCATGCATGGATTTCACCCATTCCTGACTGTTGCAATGAACACTCCTCCTCCTCACCCAAATAGCATAGCCATAGCCAGAGTCTTTTACACCCTATTAGGCAGGGACTTCAATCACTAATCAGAAAAATGACCTTCCCCTTCAGCTTCCCCTTAAGGTGTAGAAATGTACAACTCTCTCAGGGGGTATTGGAGGCAGGGTAGAATAGGGACCTGAAGAGGAGGGGCAGAAAACCCCAAGTGCCAATTCTCAAAACACAAACATCCTTATTGGAATGCAACTTACAAACATTTTCACACAGCAGAAAGAAGGCAAAACAGGAAGGTCCTCCACCACCCACCTACTTTCATAAACACAGTAAACATGCAGGGGTTTGGGGCTGTAGCCAGAGGCTAATCACTGCTAGTTAATGTGCCTTGCAGAGCTCATGGACAGCAACCAGAAGCCAACCATCACCAAAAAACACATCCTAGAAACCAAACCACCCAATGTGTTGCCCCTGCTTTGTCTTAAATATACCAAATCAGCAAAGGGTTTAACCCCCTATGATAACAAATAAAACCAGAAAACTCTAGAGAGTAGGGCACGTCTCTCTCTTGAGCATGCCCCCACTCATGTCCTTGAGTGTGTACTTTCTCCTCATTAAATTCTTTTCTAACTTTCTTATAACTGTGATATGTCTCTGAATTTTTTCTTATGACATGACCAAGGACCTGGAAATCAGCTCTGGCAACATTATGAAGGTAGGTACTGTTAATGTCTGTATTCATCAGCCAAAGGCAT
>PVKH010021162.1:0-14398 GCA_004027955.1 Chaetophractus vellerosus | reverse complement strand
TGGTGGAAAGAGAACTCTGGAGTCCCAAAGACCAGTGATTTGGAGCTGTCACTTCAGCTCTATGAAATATCAATAGAAATACCCATCTGGCTGGGTTGCTGCAAGGACTGAAAGGGGCTCGGCTTGTAGAGCGCTGAGCAGTGTCAGGCATAGAGCACATTGCTATCTAGAACCAGCAGCTCACTTTACCGACAGAGAAACTGAGGCTGGAATAATATGTACCTAGCATTTCGATTAGCATTTTACTTATATTTCCTTATTGATTCCATGAAATAAGTTGAAGAGTAACCTGAGACCCATAGAAATTAAGGAACTTGCTCAAGGTCACCTAGATAGTAAGTGGCCAAGCTAAGATTCACACACTGGAAATGGACTGCGTAGAGAGTCCAGAGACCATTTCTGCCTGACACTCAGTAGGATAAAAAAGGTTGATGAATGAATGAATAAAATGGTTAGGAAGGTCTGAGTTCAAAGACACCCTCAAAATCACTGCCCCTTCATCCGCAGCCCTTCTACCACGAAGGGCACTGGCACACTATTTCCTGGACAAACATGGGTCAAGGAAGTTTGCTGGCATAGGATCTACTTCTGGGGGGAATAAGCATGCTTGTGTAATTAAGATAACCTCCCTGACGCAATGGGCACTCTGACCCAATATTTTTGTAGCCAGAGACCAAGGACCCTCCTGTATGCTGGCCACTCTGGAGATATAAGAAAAGAGGACCCAGTCCTGTTCTTATCACCCAGTGGGGAGGAGGGAAAGTTATGTGTGAAAGGAGACAGGCCAAGACTGAGCTCTGGATGAGAGGAGGAGAAAGCAGTGCCTGGCGGATGCCCACTACGTGTCTATGCAGTAAATGAGTGTTGGCTGAGTGAGTGAGGCAGTGAGCGGGGGTTCTGCAGACAGAGATCAGTAGGGACAAGAGTGGAGCCCAGAGCAGCTCTGCCCAATACCAAGTGCCCCTCTTCCTCTACTCAGTACCCAGACCACAGGAACATGGCTCATGGAAGCTCATGGCCCAAGCACCCTTGTCTAAAATCTGGACCCCCAGGTATAAACATTTTAGCCCAGGGCATTGCTGAAGCCTAAAATTAGAATGGATCTGACAGCACCCACACAGCTCTTCCCGGGAGATATCAGAGAGCACTCAGGAAGCAAAGCAAGCAAAAGACGGATGTTCAGATAAAGTCATAAAAGACAAAACATGCAGGGAAGACTGAAGAAACATGACAACTAGAAGCAGGTCATCGGTCTTGACTGGATCCTGGATTACAACCACTACCACCACAAAAGGCTCTAAAGAACATTATTATTGCTGGGTTTGGGACAACTGGAGAAATTAGAATATTGACAGGGTATTACATAATAGTGTTGTACTAATGTTAAGTTTTCCAAGTTGAGAAATGAATTGTGGTTATGTCAGAGAATATCTTTGTTCTTAGGATGTATTTAATGCTAAAATATTATGGGTAATGTTCACGATGCTTGCAACTAACTCTCAAATCATTGTGTGTGTGTGTAGAAAGTGTAGTACCATTAATAATTGCTGAATGAATCTTGGAGAGGGGTTTGCACATATCTTATCTCTTCTCTATAAATTCGTATTTTTTCAAGATAAAAAGGTGAGGAAAGTGTTCTAAAATTTTTTTTTTTAAAAGACAAAACAAACCTTCCAAAGGCCACCTCATATGAGCCTAGAGTGAACAGTACTGGGGATCAGAGAGGAGGCAGGTAAAGGAGAAAGGCCAGGAGTGGTACACCAGGAAGACTGGTCGGAAGCCTCTTGACACAGAACACCAACTAACCTGGCTCAATCCACTTCCCTTTGGGGAGAGTGGGAGAATAGTACTGCTGACTTCACATAGTTCCGCAGTTTAAAGGAGATAGTGAACATATGCATGCATTTTGTAAACTGTCCAATGGAAGGTACCAATGATAATTATGATTTAAGGATTGCACTAGCAAGGAGGGGGGTTGGTCAGAGAGGGGTTTGGGAAGTAAATCTCGACAAGAGAGGTTCTATATACTATGCCTTAATGCCTTGCCCTATAGCTGTTGATATTTGATTTTTTTTTGTTGTTGCTTTCTTTCATCTACTACATGTGTTAAGTACAATAAGTAAAGAGCAGTAAGAAAATTGTGGGTGAGTGGAGAGTGGGAGAAGCTTTGTGCTTTGATGCCTCGGGGCCAAAACGCTCAGAGAATTTCCCTAGATGTAATCTGCCCCAACAATTTAAAAATTTATACAAATCAATGCAATAAAATGGAAATCACCATGTAATTCAGACACCACTGCAATTCAGGGTTCCCCAAGACCTGGCACTTAGAAGTCCAAGCATGAGGCATGGCTCCTTATTTTTTTTTTTTTAATTTAAATTGTTGAAGCTTTGGTTCTGTGGAAATTCTAGATCATATTTTAAGGATTTAATTTTTTGCTCATTTTAATCAATGAATTGAGCAATTTCATAGCCTCATTTGCCCAGGGACTCAGCTTTCTCATGTTAAAGTCAAAGTAATTCATAGGAGACCCTTCAGTTTGTGGCTTGGAAAAAAAAAAATGCTTGCAGATGTCTTTAGACATCTAGTACCTCTAGGGGCCTGAGGATAAAACAGGATCAACTGTAGTTAGCCAAAGGAGCTTTGAGGCCCACCCTGCACTTTCCAGAGCCTCTCCTGAGAAGAACAGATAGGTCACAATTATATTATGACTTTACATTCAAGGGACTTAGGTTCAAACTCTGACTTCATCATCCAACAACTGTGTGACTATGGACAAATATCTTTAAATCTCAGTTTTCTAATCAATTAGCTCAGCAAAATGATATCTAAGGCTCATAAGATTTTTAATATTAAATGAACTAATATAATAAGACAATAGTATGAATAACTTTAGAGCAATAACTTTGAAATTTTAGATAAGATGGCTGAATTAATAGAAAAATACAACTTACCAAAATAATCATAAAAGCTAATAGAATTTTCATTTGAAGAGTTTACTAATACAGGCACGCCTCAGTGATGCTAAGGGTTTGGTCTCAGACCACCTCAATAAGGAGACTATCACAATAAAACAAGTAACATCAATTTTTTGGTTTCCCAGTGCATATTAAAGTTATATTCACAGTAAACATCATCTATTAAGTGTGAAATAGCATTATGTCTAAAAAACCAATGTACACACCCTAATTAAAATGGGACACAGAAACATGAAGTGAGCAGGCAAAATGGCAACTAGAAGGGAGGAAGTGAGGATGGTAGATAGAAGGATAGAAAGACTGACAGTGGAGAGTTAGAAAGATAGATAAATTACAGACTATATATATATACATATAAAGAGAGAGGGAGAGAGTTGGATGTTTGAATAAATGGCCTTTTCTCTATTAAACCCATCAGGATCCCACACTTATCAAGGAGGCATCTAGAGGTGGTCTCAAAAACTGAGCCCAGAAAGTAATCCAAAGGGATGAGCACAGGGGAAAATAGACGACTAACCATTGCCTAATAATGGGACTGCTACATTAGCATTATATAGGGAGTTTTCAAAATTACAGATAATCTTCTGTAATTTGATTCAGTGGGGCAAGTATGAGCCCTGGGTTCCTGTAATTTTTAAAGCTTCCAGGATTATTCTGATGCACAGTTGAGTCTGAGAACCACTGAGACAGATCTCAGATCTAGGGGTCATTCCAGCGGGCAAGAGCCAGGAAGCCGCACAGGTCTAGGCAAAGAGTCAGTGCCAGGGATGGCAGTGAATTTATTTCCAAGAGGAGCGGATGTGGCTCAAGTGGTTGGGTGCCTGCTTCCCACATGAGAGGTCCTGGCTTTGGTCCCTGGTGCCTCCTAAAAACAAACAAACAAACAAACAAAAAAACAACAAGCAAACAAATGAAAGGGCCAGCTCAGGGGAGCCCATGTGGCTCAGTGGTTGAGCGCTGGCTTCCCGTGTACGAGGTTCAGGGTTCAATCCCCGTCCCTGGTATCTCAAAAACAAAAAACAAAAAAAAAAATTGTTTCCAAGGCTCAGAGCAGAAAAAAGACTTCTTGCAGCCCTTCAGTGGGGCAGAATTTGTCCTCAAGTTTGAAATAAGCCTAAATCTGTTGGTGGACGCTCAGAGTTATACATGACTCTTATTAAAGTCACATGGCTCTAAGACGATTTAATGCTGACATCATACTGTTCACGCAGGGTTTGCGATCAAACCCCAAGGAATAGTTCCCTCTGTGAAGAAAGGAATCTATGGAAGAAAAAGAAAGCATCTTGATATTTGCACAGTGAAAAGTATTCTTTTTCTACTGTGGAAATGTAAACCTGTCACCACAATGCTTATCTCCTCCATTAAACCCTAAAGGGTTGACATTAAGCTCAATCAGCTTAATTCATCCTTGACTTGTCATTGGCATGTCCTGAGGCCACCAAAAGGTAGATGGTCAAGGCTTCACTCTAGTTTTCCTTCACTGGTCTCTATCACTCCTGTCCAAGGGTGCTTCAGGAAACCCAGCCCAGAACCACAAGCCAGGAACCATCTCATGGGAAAAGTACCTTCCTTTTGACTTGGCCTGAGAATGTGTAATTTCTGGAAGCTGTTGTTTTTATCTCTCAGAAGTAAAACATTCAACCTGGCTTGGGCAAATAATAAATTAGACTTTTGAGGTTAGAACACAAGATTGGATTATGTGGCCCTTTAAAGAAATCTATTACACTGAAACGGATCTCTCCCTAATAGCTCAATCAGAGCAGCAAAAGAATCCACACTGTGCCAAAGGGTTATCCACCAGGCTCCTGGAAACATGGAGCGCTTCCATACTTTTCAGGAGCAGAGCAATTGCATAAATCTAGGCACATCTGGATGCTTTCATGGAAATTATTAGCACACTTAAGTCTTAATTTATAATGTGTAGAGCCCTTGAAAGTAACAAAACTGCATTTGGCTTAATGGTTTCTGAGGTAGGAATTATTGAGTAACATAAACTTAATTTGTCCCTGTTCTCCCAAAGCCTAGTGCATCTGACACAAACCTGTGCCTCCTTGGATTACCTTCCCTGGCTTCCTCCCCAAGTCTCTGCCTGTCGTCAGGACCATGCTGCTGCCAACTGGCAGGCATCCAGTTTGAAGCCCCAGGCCTACGTGGCCACCATGGGCCATGTGCCATGCTGAGATGTCCCTCCCTTCTAGACAAGCTCAGAGCATGGCATCTGGCTTTCTGAGTAGCTGCCGTGGAAGCAGAGAGGGGCTAGCCTCCACTAGGAAATGGACAATGGGAGGCTGCTGAACAATAAATTTCTCCTCCTTTTTCCATTCTGTAGAGAATTCTTCTGGAGAAAATCTGATGTGCAGCCCAAAAATGCATGTCAGTTGACTTGCCTGACTCTCCATGGCTTGTTGTTTCACATGTCTTTGCCCCCGTTCCCATTTTTCTTCACACTCTTCTTGGACTTGCACCTCGCAAATAAAATGTCAGCACTTTACTCCTTGCTTAGAACTCTGCTTTCTAGAAAACACAGGCTAAAACAATTGTGAAAGAGTGGTTCTAGAAAACAGTCCCTCGGGATGGAATTGGGCAGTTGAAGGTTCTACCTCCTGAATGTAATAGGTACTCCATTGCTGGTAATAAACTCTTGGTATTGGGTGGATTCCCAATTTCCTCAGCTTTCACTGTAGTTGATTGGGATGATGTGCAGGTGGAGGGAGTTCAGGGCATAGGAGGATCAAGTGGCCACTGCACTCAACTAGCATAGAAACCATGTGAGTTATAAGGATTGTGGAATATGATGGCTATTTATGACAGCATTAAAGATATTTAAACAAATAACAGGTTCAAGGCAAACAATTTAAGGCCTGCTCTAAAAACCAGAGAGCCTACATAGCATCATTAAAGCAGGTATTTATTTCTTGCAGCCTCAGGAAAGACTGCACTGAAAATCAGTTCCAGAATCTGATTTGAAGGATTCCAGAGCTTCCATCAAGACAATCTGCAAGGAGGGGATGTGGCTTAAGCAGTTGTGCGCCCACCTCCCACGTGGGAGGTCCCAGGTTCAGTTCCCAGTGCCTCCTAAAGAAGACAAACAATGAGCAGACATCAAGCAAAAACAACAAGCAGACAACAAGAAAAAACAATGAGCAGACAATGAGCAAAAACAACGAGAAATGAGCAAGGAGCAGATGTGGCTCAAACAGTTGAGAGCCTGCTTCCCACATGGGAGGTCCTGGGTTTGGTTCCCAATGAGCAGACAATGAGCAAAAAACAACAAGCAGACAACCAACACAAACAACAAGCAAAAAACGACAAGCAAATAGACAAGGGAGCCATCTTGGGAGGGGAGGAATAGTTAAAAAAAATTTTTTTTTAAAGATGCAAAGCCTTGGCAGATATTCTATGTCAAATTAGGGCCCTGATAGGTAAAGACTGGGACCCTGGGACTTGGGACAGAGACATTTAGGTGGATGAACCTGAGCATCACAAAGCACCAAATTCCTTAAGCCTTCTTCACCAAAGCAGCAGCACCTTCACCTTTGGCAGAGGACACTAGAGTCCACGTGCCTGGAGAATGCCATGCTCTAACCAGAGGCAGTTGCTTCACAAGACGGTGCTTGTCCTCATGATAATCTAACTTCCACCAACCCTCATTGACTAATAGCCAGAGTCAGAACTGAGCAAGTTGAGATGGAGGAAAAAAAGCCCTGTTTCAGGAAGAAATTGTCTAGATGGGAGAGAAATGACAAAACCTAGCAAGAACTGGGGAACATAAATGAGTGACTATTTAGGGTACTAGTCCAGGAGGTGGCAGAATATAAGGCTGGATAATGGGGAGAACTTATCTGTGACTCCTAATTTAACTCTGTGGCAAGAACATTTAGAAATATTGCTAGTAGGTTGTGAGGATGGCTACTTGAAACCTGGACTCCAAGGGACCAGAGTCATCAAAGTGAAGATGATAGAATTACCTAGACATAGTGTTGAGGACAAGATCAGAAGGCTTAGAGACGTGGGAATATTAAATAGGGTTTTATTAGGTATGGCCCAAGAACCTACGATCCAGAGGAAATGCTCTTCAGTATGGCAGTAAAGTGTTCATGAGTAAGGAAGATACCAACATCGTGGAAAAGCTCAGTAGTGACTTTCAGAGGCACAGTGAACATAATTACTCAACAGGCAGCAAGCTGGAATGACAATCAAGGCACCTTGATCCACAGGGAAATATGGCAGGAATGAATAGAATATGGTATTCTAGGAGATGGATGGACAACCAATTAGGATGTACTGGATTTATATAAACAGAAAAATATCTAGGTCTGGCATAAGGTTGACAACCACTGCAAAGGAAAATTGTGGCCCTTACGCCTTAAGGAAGGACCCTGCAACTCCACCACAATTTAGTGCCATAAATATTTTTCCATTTCTTTCCTTAATAGACCTGAGGCCACCGGCCAGGGTTACGATGCACTTGGGGAAGAGGAATACACAGAATTTTTGAGGACTGTTAGATATGGAATCTCTGCTAATACTGGTTCCCTGGGGACTGAAATGCCACTGTGGTCTGCCACGCTACAATCCTTGTTCAGAAAAACAGGGGGGAAGTGTAACTTCATTTTTGGCTGCTGCTCTGAAAATGGACCTTTACTGGGGCTTCTGGCACTCGGGTGCAGCTGTTTACTTAGCAAATGCTTTATTTTCCAATATCCATCAGTAGAGAAGAGCAAAAGGTGGTTCCCTTTACTTAGCAGGGACAGCAGTACAAATCCATTGTCTTGCCTCAGGGCCGTGTTAACTTTCTTGCTCTCTGTCATGTTATATGTAGTGAAACATCATGCAGATCCCCTATATGATGATATCATAATAGAACTGTTGAGCGGGAACTGGCAAGTATCCTAAATGCACTAATATAAGACACATGCATGCCAGAAAGTGGGAGAGAAACCTTACAAAGATTCAGGTAGATGCTCATTGGTGAATTTTTAGAGTTACATTTGTCTTGGATAGGTTGGCGCATTTTGCAATTTATAACACCAAGAAAGAGGCATAATGTTTGAATGTTTCTTTGGCTTTTGAAGGCAACATATTCTAAACTTTGGCTATATTTCCCTGATGATTTGATGGTTCAGAAAGTCACCAGTTTTGAGTAGGTCCCCAAGAAAAGGGGGATTTGCAGCAAGTCCAAACTGTGGTTCCAGGTTCTGTGGTTCTTGGGCTTTAGGACCAACAGATCTAGTGGTGTTAGATGTATCTCTGGTGGATAAGGACGTGGAAGCCAGCAGATTCTGGAGCAAGGCCATGCACTATGGTAGTGTACTATACAGTTTATAGTACACTATAACTATATGACACTGAACGGTGTTATTTAACCTATAGTGTCATAACTTTGGACATTCGTAGCAGCAACCTATCATTCAATGGAAGTCATACATTTGGATATAGGCTTGAGCTGTTCTGGAACGATTAAGTAAATAATACAAACAAGTGGTCCAGACTCCCGTTTCACGCATCTCTGCTGCACTGCTGACTCTCCCTCAGTCTATACTTACAGCCTCCGAGGGGGTTTCCTATCCTTGCTGACAGGGGAGCAAAGGACTCAATCTTTGTTTGTAGAATAGGACTGCTGCTGCGTTACTGCCCCAATCAAGGGTGGCCTCTAAAGATGCTGGTTAAGGGTAACAGTGGGCCAAGCTGGAACCAGTACATGTGATCACCCACTTCAAATGGATAGAGTAGTAGCCTGTAGTATGGATGTATGCCACCTTCTTGGCAATACTGAAGAGCTTGGCCAATTGGTCAAGGACCTGGAAGGAACAGACCAGAAGCTCAGAGCGACAAGGAAATCTGGGTAAGAGGTATGTGGAAGTAGGCGCAAAGTGTGTAGATGGATCGTGATGTCTCACATCAATGCCCACCAGACAGCACTTACACATTTGGGACTCTCAGCAACCAGCTAGGCAGCATGGCCAATCGATTCTGTGTCTGTCATCCGATTTCTCTGCTCAGATATCTCAGGATTTTTTCGAGGTGTCTACACAGAGTAGCCAAGGTGACATGGATGTCCAAAAACAGGGACTTCCCCTTACCAAGGCTGATTTATTTACCGTGATTCCTGAGTGCCCAACATGCCAGCAAAAAAGACCACTGCTGAGTCCTTGAAATGACACCATTCATCATGTAGACCATCTAGCCGCCTGGTGGCAGGTCACTTACATTGGACCTCTTCCACCTTGGAGCAGGCAGCAACTCATCCCTACTAGACTTGACACCAACTCCAGAAAGGGATTGTCTTCAGTGTAAGGTATTACACACACAAACACACACACACACCCCCTAGTACATGACACAAGGCCCCAGTCATTGTAACAATTTGTTACATGAATTAATGAATTGATAAATGAATGCTGGGCATAAGTGTGTAAACCAGAACTACCTTACATAAGGTTTACGTAAGTTCAGGAAGACCCGTAAAGTCTCTCCATTCTCTTTTTCCCTATTCTTCAACCTCGACCTTAGGGCAGGGTCTTATCTGGACCATCATAATCCCAAATCAGAATAGTCCCATCTCATCTACAATCTCTCTCTGCTAGTCCCTTCCTTCCAAGTTGAAGGCACCATAATCTCCCATACGGCTAAAGTACCCTGATAGGTATTGTTTCATTTTATCTTCACCACAGTCTCGTGAGAAATGGAGATATGAAATAGAGAGTGCTCATAAAAATTTATTTTTCCTCTTCTTCCTGGGCACACGGCTAACTATATTTCCCAGCAGTCCCTTTGCAGTTAGTGACCTAGTTCAGACAAAGGGCTTAGCACATACAAATCTCCACTCTTTATCTGACCTGTGGAGACCCTGGAAGCCACACACTGAAGATGGCAGCTCCAGAAGATAGAAGGAGCCTGGGTCTCTGAATGACCCCTGTCTGGCTTGCATTGGACTTGCACGTGAACAAGAAATATTTTTGACCTTGGTAAACCACTGAGAGTTGGGGATTATTTGTTACAGCAGTTAGCCTAGTCTGAATAAAACAGGAAGTTGAGTATGAATTTTGTTATGAAAGATGTACTGAAAGAGAAACACCAAAAGATGAGAAAATCGTGTAGGTAATGGAAAATCACCTGGTTTGTAGTTAAACACACTGAGGGAGTGATTCATGGTTGAACCATTTGCTGGCTTTGGGCATATAATTCAACATCTCTGAACATCAGCTTTTGTGTCTGCAAATTTTTGTATCCACAGATCAGAAAAGAATGGAGGATCACACGTGGGAGTTTTGTGTGTGCCAGGTCCAGAAGTGGCACACATCATTTTCCATTTTTGCATGAAATGAAGGGAAAAACACCTATTTTGTAAGTTTATCCCGAGGATGGGAGCTAATATTTTAAAAGAGCTAGGCACAGCCAGAGGCACTCAATGAGCCTTCGTGCTCATTATTATTAAAGCAGAGATTCACACAGCAAATTACACCACAGGTGGGGGCAGAGCCCCACTTCCTGAAGGATAGCCCAGAGCAGCCTCTACTGCACACCCTGTTTTTTGCCAGCCCTACTTTGTGCTGCTGCCAAATGGTCCTCTTTTTACTATGAAGCAACCCAGTTAGAATTTTCGTTTCTGAAATCAAGGCAATCACCTCTTTTGGGCACTCTTTGCCTGCACATATTTTAAGGGCTGGGATTAGATCCAGGGCATATTTGAAATGGTATGACCAGGAGTTTTGTTATAACAGAGCTCCACTGCTCTTTATTTGGAATAAAGGTGAAGAAGAGGTCACAAAGGGTGAGCAAAACTATAGTATTCCTTTCTGAATTTTTTAGATTCAAATCTTGTCTATTTCTAAGACTGTGCAAGAGAGCTATGAACAGAGTAAGTCATGTTTAGGAATAAGTTTCTGTGGTCTCCATTCAACTTCTTTAATTACTGACAAGGTCTCGCTGCACCCCCTGGTGGTTGTAAATTAATCAGGTCTGTAGACTCAAAGAGGAAGGATGGAAATATTTGTGCGAGAGCATGGGAACTTCATCCTTGTGGAAGGTCTGAGTCATCAAATTCACACACACCAACCCTTTAAGGCAGATCAGAGGTGCAAGGGCAGCCTGACAGCACTGGCCAAGTCAGGACCTCTGCCTGAAGGCCACTGGGAGGTGGTGAAGGCCTGCTGGAGAGGGGTTGGCAGGAAGGGAGAGGAGCTGGCATTTCAAGGGGGAAAACCATAGGACTTGGAAGTCGGCATGAAAGAGAGGAAGGAGGCAAAACTATGAAAGAATAGGCTAGAAAATCCCTCCTGGTTCCTGACCACTAGCTACACCTTCCCCAGAAAGATTCAAAAAGCACAAAACTCCACTGAACACCATCCACTTCGATCATCCTGCTTTTGTCCCCTCTTTTGTCTCTTTCATCCTTCATACCTGCCAGAGAAACTGGTCAGCTAACTCCCAGGCAAAGGAAATGGAACAGGTGGTGATACCTGAAATCTTGCACCCACTGTTATGATGCCTGAGTCTGTCACTATAGAGATTCATTCCTTGAGTGTTGCTTTTTCTGAGCTTCAAAGCAGAATGCAAGCAGACAAAAAAAGAAGCATTGGAAAAAAAAGGATTTTGGAAAAACTGGACAGAGCAAAGACGAACAGCTTTTTTTTTTACTGCAGGCGTTCTCAGGGCCTTCAGAACACTAATGTGCTCTGAGAGTCTATAACAGATTATAGGATGGCATTGCCAAGGTTTAGTTGAGCATTGTAGCCTATCTTTCAAAGAGTAGCTTGCAAGATGCTCCCAGAACTCACTGGAGAAACACTTCCGCGAACAATGAGAAAACTAACTCTTGCTCAGGTCCCGGCTTCCACAAGACAGGCCCTTATGCTGGAAAGAGCACTAGGCTGGGTGCCCAGAGACCCCAGCTACATTCTCAGATCTTCTACTATAGGTGTGCTTTTAGCTAGGTAGCCTCATTTCTTTGGGTTCCATTTCCTCATCTGTAAAACGAGGAGATTGGGAGAGATCTGTGGTTTCCAAACTGTTCCAGGGAATCCTGGGGCTCCATGGAGGTACTTCATTGTTTCCATATTGGTCATGTGATTTCCATAAATTAGGAAAATATGAACTCCTGAGGAAATCCATGAATCTCTTCTACCTGTGTTATATGTTGAGGGTTTACCAAAGATTCCATTTGAATAAAAAAGTTTGTTAAAGCCGATTATAAATGTCTGGCATATTTGATCCCTAAGAACCACTCCAGGTGCAGACAATTCTACAAGTGCAGAACATCCTGGAATGACATGATTTACCAGTGTGGATGCTTGCTAGCTGCTTTAGTTTCCATGCTGCTAAAACATGCAACGGGTTTGCTTAACAACAGGAATTTATTGGCTCATGGTTTCAGAGGCTAGATGGCTTGCTCCTTCCCAGGGTCAGGATCTCTAGCTGGCTGGAAACCTTGGGGTTCCTTAGCTTTTCTGTAACATGGCAACGCACATGGCGGTGACTCCTTTCTCTTCCAAGGTCCATTGACTGCCAGCTTCTTGCTTCTCCCCGTGGCTTCCCCCTCTGTCTTCCACTCTGCTTCTAAAGGACTCTGGCAATCCAGGTTAAAGCCCAACCCAATTCACTTGGGCCACACCTTAACTGAAGAAGTTTTATTTACAATGGGTTCACCCCCACAGGAATGGATTAAGATTAGGTTTTTCTGGGGTACATAACTCCAAGCCACCATACTAGATGTGTGGCTTGGCCAGGTTGCAAGACCTCATGAGAATTTCTGGACCTAGATCACTTTGCTACTGAGAATAATGAAAGAAAGAATGGATGTGACAACATGGAAACTGCTGCAGGACACACTTTGGGAGACATAAATTGGGAGAAAGCATCAATTGAGAGATACCCAGGGAGATAAGGAAGCTGTTAATTGTCAGAACCCAGGTCAGAACTCCTGGGGAGGGGTGACACAGCTATTTGGCATTAGTGATCCACAGGTAAATAAAAAGACCTGGCATTGCCAGCAGTGAGAACAGGGTGAAGTAGGGGCTACCCTGGATCTGCAGTGAGGAACCCAATCCAGGGCAGAGGGCCACGTGGCTGACATTGCCTCTCTGGGTTTCTGGCTCCCAGCTCACCCCTTCTGCTCAGGAGACAGTGTAATCAAATAATCTTCCTCTAATAGCCCCTGTTCTTACTACTTGGTTGCCCAAGAACCTACAAGGATGCATTGTAAGCTTTGCAAAAGCTCAAGAGGTGGATCTTAGTGGCTACCAGGCAGTTGCAAGCTCCACAGCTACCTTGGGGGGGAGGTAGGGGGGACCTGCAAAGTGGTTAAATTTAAATCTTTTTTACTCTCCTGCATGCTTTTCCATTCTCTCAACTATTAATACCTCGGCACCGCCCCAGATCAATTAAATCAGAATCTCTTAAGAGTGGCCTAAAGACCAGTACATTTTAAAAGCTCTCCCAAAGGATCCTAATGTGTGGTCAGGATTAAGAAACACTTCTAGACTCCTGAGATCCTGAAGTCATCTCTCTGTAGCTGTGAACCGTACTCCAGAAATATTTCTTCCATTCAAGCAACCAAACTTCCATTCCTTCAATGAAGTTAATTTTAGCTCAAAGGAAGGCAATTTTATTGAATCAATACACAGTGATGCATAAAAGATGCATTATCCTTTGGAGAGGGAGGGAGAGAAGGGAGAGTGACCATTAAAAAGAGCTAATACTTAGCTAAATTAACCCCTAATTTGGGAATATCAGAACATGTTTTGATCCAAGAATTTCTCCATTAAATACTCCTTTTTCTGGCTCTGCCTAATTTGTATGCTGGGGCAGACAGAAAATAGGAATTTGTAACTCTATTTCTATTCCAGTTCAATGACAAAAAATACTGAGTGTCTTCCACAGTCAAGATACTAGTTACTAAAGATGCAACAATATAGAGCAGGGGTTTTTAACAAGCCGTCTGTGAGCTTGAATTGAAATTCAAAAATAACATTATTCTTGTGGGGACGTGTTGGTGAGGGTGTGATATATTTATTAAATAATACACAGTATAGTGTGGACTTAGTAAGGGGTCCGCGGTTTTCACCTGCCTGGCAAAGGGGTCTGTGGAACAAAAAGGTTAGGAACCCCTGCCATAGAGAAACATCCATCTCTACTCCCAAGAAAATCACAGTCTACTGGAGAAAATAGGTATCATGGGTTAAATAAATAAATAAATAAATAAAACCAAAATTACTCAGTCCTTAAAAATAAACAACAGAGAGCCTTGTGTATCAAAACCTGTGGGCTGGGCAGTGGGCGGTCTCTGGGTTCCTCCGCCAGAGCCATGGGTTGGTGGGGATGTGTGTGTGGGGAGGATGGGGGGGCCATGCCTGCTGTGCTGTCCTGGCTGCGCCTCCTGCTGCTGGGCGCCCCGCCCTTGACCGACGAGGCTGCTGTGCGG
>PVKH010021161.1:0-14405 GCA_004027955.1 Chaetophractus vellerosus | reverse complement strand
CCCTCACCCTGCTCCCAAAGTGTCCAATGACCCTGGCTCCACATAATTTTGCAATTTCTTGCATTGCATACATCATAAGTCTATATCAGGACTCCAACAAGTCCATTCTAGTCCATAGTTGTTCCCCCATTCTTGAGAAGTCTGGAATGGTAATGTCCCCTCCACAATGGAAGGGATTATCCTGCCTGCAGCTGCATACTCTCTGGATTCCCCTGCATAGCCGTCTTCCATTGTCACCTCCCAACTAGGTGTCCTGGTTGAGTCCATTGAGTTGTAGCATAGGAGTTGCAGGTCCTCAGAGTTCTGGACCCGGTTGGCTCGTGGTCAGCATATAGTCTCTGTTCTATGGAAGTACACCTAAAACTCTGCCTTCTTATTTTCTATTTCATTTAGCTATGCTTTGATCTTAGTTATTTCTTTTTTCTGCTTCCTTTGGGATAGTTTGTTGTTGTTTTTCCAATCCTTTCAGGTGTGCAGTTAATAGTTCAATTTTAGCTCTTTCTTCTTTTTTAATATATGCATTTATAGCTGTAAATTTCCCTCTCGTTACTGCTTTGGCCACATCCCATATGTTTTCATATGTTGTTTTCTCATTTTCATTCGATTTGAGGTAGTTTCTGATTTCCTTTGAGATTTCCTCTTTGACCCACTGTTTGTCCAAGAGTGTGTTGTTTAATTTCCATAACTTCATAATTAATCGTGTTCTCTGGCCCTTAGTGATTTCCAGTTTAATTCTATAGTGGTCAGAGAAATTGCTTTGTATAATCTCAATCATTCTGAACTCATTGAGAGTTGTTCAGTCGCCTAGCATGTGGTCTATCTTGGCATATGATCCATGTGTACTCGTGAAGAATGTATATCCTGCTGTATTAGGATGCAGCATTCTGTATATATCTATTAGGTCCAGATCTTCTAATGTATTATTCAGGATCTTTGTTTCTCTACTGATTCTCTGTCTAGATGTTCTGTCTAATGGTGATAATGGTGTATTGAAGTCCCCCACTATAATTGTGGAAGCATTTATTTCTCCAGTTAGTTTTTCCTGTGTTTGCCTCACATAGTTGGAGGCACCCTAATTAGGTGCATAGATGTTTATGATTGTTCTCTCTTCTTGAGAGATTACCACTTTTACTAATATATAATGACTATCTTTGTCTGTTATGATTGTTTTGCATATAAAGACTAATTTGTCTGATACTGGAATAGCTACTCCTGCCCTTTTTTGATTATTTGCTTGTAAAATTGTTTTCCAGCCATTTACTTTCAGCCTCCTTGAATCCCTGGGCCTAAGGTGGGTCTCTTGTAAACAACATATAGATGGGTCATATTTCTTTATCCATTCTGCCAATCTGTGTCTCTTGACTGGAGAGTTTAATCCATTAACATTCAGTGTTACTACTCTCAATGCATTTCTTACATCCACCATATTTTCTTTCATTTTATGTATGTCCTATGTAGTTTTTGTTTCTATTTGAGTCATCATTGTTGTTGCTACACTCTCCTCCAATTCTCTCTCTCCTGTTTTTTCCTTTCAACATATACAGCTTCTTTTAGTATTTCTTGAAGTGCAGGTTTCTTGTTGGCATAGTCCTTTAATTTCTGTTTATCTGTGAATATTTTGAACTCTCCATCATTTATGAATGCCAGCTTTGCTGGATAGAGAATTCGTGGTTGGAAATTTTTTTCTTTTAGTGTCTTGACTATGTCACACCACTGTCTACTTGCCTCCATGGTTTCAGCTGAGAAGTCAGCACTTAATCTTATTGTGCTTCCTTTGTATGTGATGGTTCTCTTTTCTCTTGCTGCATTGAGTATTTTCTCTTTGTCTTGAGCATTGGACATTTTGACAAGTATGTGTCGTGGGGTTGGCCTGTTGGGATTTTTAGTGTTTGGGGTGTGCTGTGCTTCCTGGATATGTACATCCATCTCCCTCATTAGGGTTGTGAAGTTTTCAGCCATTATTTCCTTCAAAACTCCTTCTGTTCCTTTTCCTTCTCTTCTCCTTCTGGGATGCCTATAATGTGTATGTTTGAGTGTTTTGCATTGTCGGTTAAGTCCCCAAGTCCCTGTTGGATTTTTTCTTTTATCTATCTTTTCTACTATCTGTTTGATTTCAGATGTACTGTCTTCCAAGTCATGAATTCTTTCTTTTTACTGTTCAAAGCTGCTGTTATGTGAATCTGTCGTCTTTTTATTTCTTGGATTGTGCTATTCATCGACATCATATCCGTTATCTTTTTATGCATGTTTACAATTTCTTCAGTATGTGCTCCCAGTGTCTTCTTAATATCCTTAATCTCTTCCATGATTTCCTGAAGTTGGTCCATGATTAGTTGTTCTATGTTTTGCTTCTCTTCCTGATTTTTGGTTTGTTCTTTGGAGTGGTACATGTCTTCCATTTTCTCAGTATGGCTTGTAAGTTTTTGTTGCCCTCTCATCATCATTTTATCTCATTGGGTTTGTTCAGTTGATTAGCTTCTCTCTTTGCTCTAGAGTTTTATTTAGCTTGTAATTCTGTGTGTGTGTGTTAAGATTTCACATTGATACTTTCTTCCCCTTGTTGTATTTCCTTGCTTTTTTCTATGTTTCTTTGAATGAAGAAGATTAGGGCCAGAGCATTCGAAACGGGTGAAAAAGGAGAAGGGATAAAAATAGTATTGATAAGAGTTGGAAGAAGGGCCTTATTAGATTTAGCAAATTGAGTATTTAACTTATGTAGGCAGCATAGAATGATAGGGGAAATATTGGAGTGCCTACTCCAAATAGAGAAAAATATATATAGAAAGAGTATTTTATATGACCAGAATGATGAGAGAGAGAAGTAATAATGAATAGGCTGAAAGAAAAAAGCTAGTATGAAATGAAAGAAATAAAACAGAACAGATAGCCAAGATAGAAGTTAACAAGGATGAAACTGGGAGCAAATGAAAAAAGGTGGAAAATAAGAACCACAACAGAAAGCTGAAGGTAGAAAAATGAAGGAAGGAGAGGAGATAGTGTTGGTAGACATAATCACTTTACACAGAGGATCGAAAGTCAAGGATAAAGAAGACCAGCAAAGAAGAAAAAAGCTATCAGCACCTAGTTTAAAAAAAAACAACAAAAAAAAAACCAGCAACAACAAAAAAAAAACAAAGGTAAACCGCATTTCCTTTGGGGATTTGTGGAACCTCTCATCCTGTGTTCATCAATCAATTTACTTGCAGCCTTCTCTCTTCAGGTTTTGAGGCAGAATTTAGCAATTAAAGCAGGTCTATATGTTTCTATTTATTTTTTAATGTAATTAGGGTCCTTAAAGAACTCCTCTTCTAGACCACCCCCTCCTGTGAGGGGACCCCAAATAGGTTCGTGAAAACTTGTCTATTATTTCCCCCTGCCAAACTTCCCTGGGTGAGCTGTGTTACTCAGCCTGGAATTTTTAATTGGCTGGAACTTCCCTTTGCTGGCCCTTGTGTCTGCACCCCTGGTAAGCAGTTTCGCCGCTCCCCTCAACCCAGCACCACTTCCAGCTGGCTGATTTTTACCTCATAGACTGCTTGCGGTTTCCGGCAAGCAAACCCACAGAAATCCTCTCCACCCCCTGTCGGACCTTCCCACTCTTGGGGCTTATTTCCCCCCTCACATATCTACCAGTGAGGTTATGAACTTCCCAGCCCCCCTTCCCGGGAAAGGGACAATGCCACCTGTGTTTCCACCTGGGATGAAAAGAACTCACGATTTTATGCTGCACGGTTCAACTCATATTCCAGTTTCCTCCAGACCTATGGAGTCAATATTCCCATGCCCCAGGCTCCCTGCAAAGACCATGCTCCCAGGCTCCTGCTCCCAATCAGCTGTCCTCTACCTCAGAGCCAGGTGAGTGTGCACCTAAACTGACGACACCATCTTGACTCTTGAAATACTTTTTAAATTGATGTTTCAAAAGAAACAAAAATTAGAGAAAAATAAAACCTCTGAAAGGTAGTGGTAAGGGAATCATATGTTAGTAAAGATATAATTCAGATTATATATATATATATATAATGGTATATCAAGTTGGATCCTTAGGATGTGAAATGCAATGTCATGCACCCAGCATGAGTAATGGGTGATTTCAAGTACATAGTAATTTCCCACAATATTTCCAGGCTCAATGATTTATTTAAGCATCTCATATATCCTGAATGACAATGAAGGTAGCATGGCCTCCATGACCCAAAAGTTGGAAAAATAATTTCTTAAAGTATAGCCCAGCAAAGAGAATAAAAAGATCAAGAATAATGGATGTAGGTGTGCAAATGAAGAAATAATTTTCTCACGAGGGAATCTCCAAATTTAATATTTTTGAATTATATAAGAATATTGTTTTCAGTTATAGGGAACAATATCTATGCACATATGTATCATATACATATACAAAATTTAAAGCATCTATTAAAATCTTCAGTTTTCTAATAAAGTAAAAGTTTTAAGTTATTAAAGTGACTTACTAAATGTCATACAGAAAAGTGAGCCATTCTCAGACCTTGACAGCACAATCATCCAATTGTTTTATTTTTACACACACACACACACACACACACACACACACACACACACACAAATCTTGTTCCACCCAATAAGTCCCCATAGTTAAAGACTGGGAATAAGACTTTTAAAAAATCCCCATGTGATTTTACTATATGACAATCTTTTGGAACCACTGAGATTTGTTGTCCATCAATTAGAACTATAAAGTAGTAATTTGGAGACCACGACCATTGTTCTTGTCACATCAATACTCTCAATTTTCTTTGCAGATAACCCATTTCTCAGCTGTGTGATTTCCTCAGCTATTGTAACCATGGACCTGAATAGCAGTGTAAAGGAGGTCATTCTGTTTGGGTTAACAGAGAACATTCAAAGGAGGAAATAGTGTTTCTTTACCTTGCAAAGTTTTTTGCAAATATACATATTCTAATGACCATCAGACACATTCAGATGCTTATGAGCCCCATGTACATCTTCCTTTTTTACTTATCCTTTGCTGATACCTATTTATCCACAACCACAACACCAGTGTTGATTAAAGATGCTGTATCTGAGAAGAAAATCATCTTTTACAATGGTTGCATGACCCAAATCTTTACATTTCACTTTTTTGCATGCATGGAGATCTTTGTGCTTGTCTTTATGTCCTTTGATCATTATGTGGCCATTTGAAAGCCCCTGATATACACAATCATCATGAGCAGATGTGTCTGTGGTGTATTGGTGAATCTGGCCTGGGAAGGAGCTTGTATCCATTCTTTAGCACATATTTTCTTGGCTTTGAAATTACCCTTCTGTGGTCCCAATGTTATTGATCACTATTACTGTGATATGCAACCTCTGTTGAAACATGCCTGCATGGACACTTATGTCATAAATCTACTCATAGTCTTTAATAGTTTCATAATCCTGATCATCTCCTATATTTTAATCTTACATTCTCTGAGAAACCAGAGTGCAGAAGGAAAAAAGAAAGCCCTCACCATCTGCACCTCCCACATAATTGTGGTCACCTTATTCTTTGTCCCATGTATATTCATATATGCTCACCCTCCAACCACATTTACTGTGGACAAGATGGTGGCTATTTTTTACATAATTGGTACACCCTTGCTCAACCCTCTGATTTACACTTTGAGGAATTCAGAAGTTAGAAGTGCCATGAGAAAGGTTTTGTGTAACAAACTGTGTTTTGAGGTGGCAAAGAGTAGAAAATTCCACTTGCTAATTCTATAACTCTTTAAATAAAATTGATTCTTAAAGCAGATAAAATGGTCATATACAGATGTAAGAAATATAATTTTCTCTTGGTGAGAATTTTTGGGAAATAGATTTAGCACAATGGAGAAACATTTTATTTTGAGCTGGTGTCACAAAGAATGAAAGAACATTAATTACACTAATATTTGGGGAGCAAAAGCCCAGTACTTAATTCCATTCTCTGCAATTCACCTTGTGAACCAGATCCTGTGATGGCTGTAATTTGCCTCCCTCTTTGTACATTATTCTGGTTTGTATTTCTCTTCACTGTGTTTCTAATCCAAGTCTAATATTTGTCCCCAATGTCTATAATTTTCTTTTTTGGTGATTCATTTCTGACATTTCTGAATCTAGATCATATTTTCAGGCTCAACATGCAGCCAAAAGTCACTGCAAGAGGACCATAAGTATAAGTAATTAAGCAATATTTGATTCTTGGGTTCTTTTAGTAACATCCTTAAATGTGGCTTTTCATCCTCCCCTTGAAAATGTACAAGGAGGTAACTCATAACCCCCTTTTTTTTTTCAAAAAATAACAAACATGATTATAATAGACACTCACTCTATTGAACCATAATCTCTCATGTATCATTAGTTTTGGTTCAAGTTAATCATTGTTCATTTATAATATTTATTTTTAAAAACTTTTGGAATTTAAGTCATTGGACACTACACAAATTTGGTTGGTGAATTTGTGACAATTTTAAAAAATTGTGAGAGTTAGGATAATTAACACCTCATGGATGCAATTATATATATGAGAAAGCATAAACTGATTAATAAAAAGAAATGGGCTATCATATAACATACCAGTATAATCCAACAAAAATATGGAATTAATTAATTGAAGTGAACATATAATATAGTAAATCAAGGTAGTAACATGTCTCTTTAGGTATCAGGCACAATTTTAAGACAGTGAAGTGTTTCACTAATTAATAGTAGGACTTACTGGCCACTCTACCTGACAGGTGCACTTCTGTGTTAGGGCAGATATTTTGCCGTATGGCTACATAAGGCCGTGACAAAACTGTTCATTGTTCAAAGTCTGTCTTTATAAAGAAGACATCATCTTGCAATTGAGTTTCATATAGAGACTTTCCTGCTTGGATAGAAATGGACTGAACAATGACCAGGATAAGCATTTTTGTATTATTGATATAGATTTTTCATGGCCTCATTAAATTTACATTCTGCTTCAGAATGGGGTTCACTAATGAGTTCAGGCAACAAGAAAAAATCCATGTGTGATTCCAGGCAACAAAACAAAGAAGATTGTTTCATATAGATCTGAGGTCTGGACTCTAAACTGTTGGATTAACCTATGTAATGCTAGTTTGGGAGGCTTTGAGTAAGAATGGCTCCTAGCGGCTAACTTCACATCTTGACCTTTAAACTCTGATTATAAAACTTTAGAAAATGTACTTAAATCCCATATTCATTACTGGAAAATGTCTTAAACTGCAAGTCCTGTTGATGATGAGGCAGGATTTTCCTACTTTGTAACTTGAACTATCAACAATTAACTTGCATTTTCCTAAACTTAGTAATACTATCTCATGCTGTAGTTCAGCATTGCTATATAGACAAAAGGGAATATTAGGAATTGAAAAATAATTGGAAGAAGGGGGAATGGTGATGGAGCTAAGATGATAGGGGGAAAAATGTTTCATCTTATATTTTGATAACTTCCTTTGGACATATGCATTGGTGGAAGGACAGTGAAGATGAGGAAGCTCCTGCCTTCTCAGCCCCCTCTGTGATTAAGATTAGCTTAGAATCCTTGGACAGACCTGAGTTTAGGACACCAAATTCCAGAGAAATCATTTCATTCTGATTTTATGTTATATATTATCAAATTCAAATCAAGGATTATTATGACTTTGTGTATCATCACTTTTAAGAATTTCTCACATTTGTATCAGCATCCCACAGCTCTCACCTGAATACCAGACTTCTGTATTCAACTGATTACCTGAACTCTCCCTCTATAAACCTAAAAGGCATCTTCACAATGATCAACTCATTACTTTTACCCCAAACATGCTGTACATTCAGCCTTACCCAGACAAATCCATCATTCCCATTTGCCGAGGTTAAAAACATTGAATTTTAAAAAGTGGTGATATCACAACTCATATGTAAAACTAGAAAAAAATTATTGGCTTCCAATATATATCCATTTTGATATTTTTCACACTAATTCTGCCACTGGTCTAAGCTGTCAACATCTTTTGCTTCAGTTGCAGCAATAGACTCATAATTCTTCCTGCTTAAACTCCCTCCTTGCTGAATCTATTTTCAACACTGTAGCTAGAGACTCCTTATAAAACTTGAGTAAAATCAGGCCTCTCCTCTGAATAAAACCTTGTTGTATCTCCTTTTTATTAAGAATAAAAGCCAAAATACTTAAAATGATTTTACTTTCTCTTGCATCTTTGGCACCTGTTACTCAAAGCTTTATTCTCTTCATTCTTTTCTCTCTGGCCTCAGTGGCTTTTTTCCTTGTCCACACCAGGCAGACTCATACCTCAAGGCACTTTTCTCCATCTTTCTTTGATTAAACCACTCTTTCAGTGGTTTGAGCTTGGCTAATAGCATCATTTCCCTAAGACAATCCTGATCCAAAAAAACTGTGCGATAACATGAGAATTGTTTTAAGTTGCTAAATTTGTGGTAATTTGTTATACAATAGATATATAATATTGTAACTATTAAGGCTTGTTCTTTAATTGCATTTCCCCAGCAAATTACAAAATTCATTTTTCATTTATATTCCAGACCTTTTTTTCTATTTTGTCAAATAAACTATGCTATGCAAGACTGTCCTTCACTGGCCATTAACAGATTCTAATCTGTCCTATAAATCCTGTGATCATACCATGATCTGTAGTTGCTCCATTGTGGAGGAGGCAGTGTCTTATCCTTTCTATATATCTATGTTGCTAAGCATCAAATGCCAACATTATATATTTATATATATATAATAATCAACACAAACCTCTATCCTTAGTGGAAAAATCCTCAAAATTTTGGGGAAGGAATTTCTTCTTTGTATGTGACTGAAAATATTAGAAATAGAGATACCATCTCAGGAGTATGGTATTATTAAGTCAAGATGAGAGTGGAATCATTTATATTTTTGTATGTATTTATTTAGTGTAAGACCATGTTTCTATAAAAGAGAGACCCAATGGCACAATTGTTTAACATACAGGAAGTTTATTCTTTTTGATGTGACAACTATATGTAAATGATCCAGGTTGACAGGGCAGGGCATCATCTCTCCTTCATTCAGTGACTTAGGTTCCTTCCTGGCTCTTCCTTGGTTCTTCCCTAAGTCCTTTATATTCAACATGGGATCCATGTTCTAGCATCATTGGCTTCACTTGGGAGCTTGTTAGAAATGGAGAGTTCTGGTTTACACCTGTATAGTAGTGAAACATCATTTGAGCTTTAAAACTAGGTGATAATTTGTAAATTATTGCCATGGATACTATTATCTACAGTTATCTGGCCATGAAGCCAGATAACCTGTTACTTCCAAAGGAAGAGTGCATTTTAGTGGATATCTAACAGTTTCTGACACAGACACCTGGCATCAATAACATCCTCAGAAGTATTTTATTTCAAAATTCACTTCAATTTCAGTAATACTTATTGACTCCTCATTATGTGCCAAATATTAGTTTAAGTATCTGTAAAAAATATAAAACTAAAATCTGTCTTCAGAGCTCACATTACAGTAGGTTATGCATTTCAAAAATCCAGTAGTAAACCAAGTACTTTTGTGAGTTTGTAGGATTTGAAAAGCCTCCAACTATGTACATCTAGCTGTTTTTGTCTTGTTTTTATGAGAATATTTTGTTTATATTTTAAATCCACTACAGCTTTAAACAATCCCCTTTTCACCCTACCTTTCATCTCACCACATCTTTGTTTGGATCTTTTAGACCTCAGTTCAAAATGCAGAATCCTCAATGTTCTCATCTTTTGTATGAATTTTCCCTTTTATTCTCTTTTTTGTTGTTGTTTTCCTCTCTGAAGGCTTCTTCCACTTATGTGTTGAGTGTTTGCTCTCCAATAGCTTTCTTGTCAATAGACCTGACAATGATATTTTTAAGCATTTTTTGTTATTTTTATTTGAAGATGATATTTTTGTTATGTATATCAAAGCAATTACATCTTTTTTAACAAATAAATTTTATTGATACATATTCATAAAGCAAAAAATTCATCCAAATTGTACAGTCCATTGTATCAGACTGGAACCAGGTCAGCATTTCTTATTTATTCTCTGGAAATCTCATGTCAGTGACAACAACTTTATTGGACAGTGTCTAAAGTAGAGCACTAATTTATCCACTATTAACACATAAGATAGAAGTGGATCAAAACTCCAAATAGCACAAACCTCATTTGTCATCTGTTCCTGTTTCTACATTTTCTTTGCTTGAATGGCCATGGTTAACTGCTTCAATAAAACTCCAGCACTGCTTTCTCAAAACAAGGAGTCCAGTTAAATAGTCCAGTCATTCAGTCTACAATGATTATTTAATGCAAACTCATGATTAGTTCACCTCAGAGCTTAAAGGAATTGCAAAGGATCATTGTCTCAGTTTCTTGCTCACGGTCTGTTTATTGATCGCTTTTGGAATTTCTCTCTACAAGATTTTCCCATTAGAACTGGGGAGCTTGATCATTCCCTCAAAACTGGGAGTTTGTTTAGGGTCTTCTTAGTGTGAAGTTTCATGCATGGGCTTTTTCATTGCCTGTTCTTATTTCCCAGGCTAAGGAAACTTATGGCATTAGTACTCTATGTTTTTAAAAGTAAATTGCTTTAGACTTGTCATTAAGAGATTGGGATTCTAAGCTCAGTTGTGTTACTAATTAGCTGTGTGAGCTTAAGTGAGGTATTTTCCTTCCATTGGCCTCAATTCCACATATTTAAGGAAGATTAAAACACACAAACATTTCCTCTGCACTTTCTCTGAGCCAGGAAAACTTTCCTTTCATATATTATCTCTTTCCATCTTTACAAATAATTTTGAAAGCTAAGTTTTCTTATTCTCATGTAATTAATAAGGAAGTTGAAGCTCTGAGATTGTAAGTAAATGACAGAAAATATACCACAAGATTCTTAAAATCCCTTTATTAACAATATAGATAGGTGTCAGGCATGATTTTATTGAAGATATTTCTTTGTGCACTTGGGTCTGCTGGTTGCCATTAAGCACTTGAGTAGACATGGAAAGCATGGTACAAATTATTCATGCCATCCTCCCATATCCACTTCTGTCTCCTACATCTCACTCCCCATCCCCAATCCAATTTTTCAATTTACCTTCATTGAAGGTACTTGGTAGGTGTTTCATGGAAAGCAATTAAATTCTAGGGTCAAACCTGTGGATAGTATTTTGTTCTCCCATCTAGGATAGTAATTTCATAATGTGAACTCCCCCATCTTTAATAGCTTGGAACCACAAATAAAAGCATATCTTTCTTCCCTGAGAGTAGAAGAGCCTATACTCTCAGATATAGCTTTAAAAATTAAATAATATACAAGAGATGATTATTCAATAATTCTTTTATCTTTTATTTCACTCACCTATCATCATTTCTACTCTGGCATAAAAATATAGATGGAATAAGAAATGGAATGGCAATATTAATAATGTTAAAATAAGTAAATATCATTATTAGGTATTTTTTAAAAGGGAAATTAAAAATTAGAGAGATTAAGAAATTTGCTTAAGTTCACACAGTGGGTAAGTTTTAGGGCCAGGATTCATGTCTACCACATGTATGTCACCTCTGTTCCTTTAACTGGTTTCAGTGACATTCATGCCTCTAGAACAAGGGCTCTTAATGAGGGTCCATGGTCCCCCAAGGGGTCCATGGAATGATTTCAGGGGTTCCATGAACTTGAATTTAAAAAATCAACTTATCTTTACTTTCCATGACCTATAACTGAAATCTAGCATTTCCTTCACTTGTGAATGTATGTAATAACTAAATTACAGTAGTATTCATTTTTCCTGACCAGAAAAGGTGTGCATGGAAAAAAATGGTTAAGAACCCCTACTCTAGAAGATATGGGCTTAAACAAATTATATGGAGAAGGGAATGGTATTTCCTAACCTGCAATTCAGAGTGAGTTGAAGTTTACCTAATTGGCTCCATGGTTTGCTTTTGCCCTTGGATTGTCTCAGCTGAGTGGCTCATTGGAAAATCCTTCAGGACTGGGTTGGAAGTAAGGGTTTCCTAGTAGTTAATAAGGCTCAAAGTTTCCTTAGAAATTTTTAAACTTTTTTGTGGGAATTACTATATATGTCCAATGCAGTAAAGAGAGAAACAGTAAACTTATCCTTTTCCAAATGAGATCTTGTGGGAATTGAGCTGACCTCAAAGGCATTTCTCTCTCACAGCACAGGAAGAGTTTCTTTTATAAAAGAGTGTTCAGGAAATGAATTGAGACTCTCCCACTTTATTTTTTCACACACACCCTCCTGTGACACAGACCATGTTTTTTTTCTAACCTGTTACCTCTTGGGAAGAATCCTGTGAAGTTGGACCACAGGGAAAGACTGCTTTCTCCATAAACTCCCCACTTTTCATAACCTCCTCTGACAGAATGCATCAATAAATCACACTGAAGTATTTTTGGCAGGTTTTGTCAGGACTTTATGTGAGTTATCTTCTAAGAAAATTATAGTTGAAGATATGAAAACCTACTTCATTGAGAGTCATCAATTTGCTCAACTTAGCTCACAAGAGGTAAGATTTCCAGTCAGTCTAAAATATTTTCTTCCTATCACCACTTGAGGTGATGAAATCTATAATCAATTTGTCTCCTGAAAAAAATTGGAGCTTCCAGAGAGTATTTCCAAAATTAAGGGTTATTGTGGGCCAGGTGTCCTAAACTTTCCCTGGCCTCCATGCAAAAGTACATTTCCTCTCAAAAGTCTCTCTGGACACAGAAGAGGAAGGTAAGTATACCTTGGTGTTGAGGTCAGCCCAGAAGTTTCTATTCTTGGAAGTCCCCTCTTTTGAAGAGTTTAAGGTTGGTGGTGATGTTTCTGGGACAGGGTATAAGTAGGACTTCACTTCTATACCATTCTCCTGGGTTTTCAAGACCCATGGTAATCCTTGCTCATGATGTACAATGGCACACTCTCTCTAGTCTGGTGGTAAGTAATAGTGCTGGGGGATTGTGGAAAGGAGCTGGACTCGGTGATGAAACCTTGGTCAAATGATCCTAGATAATATGCTTATCTCACCTCCACTCTACATGTGTTTCTGATTCTTTTCCCCTAGCTCTTCCTTTCCTCATGTCTACTCCCCCCACCCCCTCCTAGTTCCTTCTCTGACTTCATTGAGTCTTTGCTTTTTCCTCCCTTGATTGTTACCCATTATATATCTATGTTATATATTGATATTTTCAATGTTGATTTTGGGATAAGGGCATGAACTTAAGATGTCATTTGGCTGCTGGTTAATAAACTCTCTTCTCTAGGAAACAATTTGTATGGATTGTTGGTATCGATGTTTTATATAACTTAGAAAGGTAGATGCTAGAAGGAGAAGCTACAGAAAAATATTCTGTCCTAGTTCTATATGACCTTTTCTGGGCTTAACCCTCAGAATCATAGGTCAATTATGTGCACAAAAGAGAAAAAGGCAAATGGCTACATTCACATTGCAAGAAAATTATCAGGATGAATTAAACAACAAATGTATAACATGTTTAAAAATTAAGGTCATAGAAACAAAAATGATATCTAATTTAGGAATACCTTGTTCAATTCAGTACATATGCAGGAAATCTCAAGCTAATATAGGCACATAGGGGATAGAGGTAGATATTTCTTTATCTGGGAAAAAAAAGAATACTTGGGGCTAGTTACAAACATTTGGGACCAGATATAATTTTTAAAGTGATTGAAATACCAAGAGATTTTTTAAAAATAAGGATGTTAAATAAGAGAAAATAGCAATATTGGGTGACCTACCCACCCCAAAATTTATAAAAAGAATAGTTCAGGAGTGTTAGGAAATAATGACCGAAAAAATAATGAAAATCTGAGGTGGGGTTGGTCTGAGGCAAGGCATTCATTTTTCCAGTGGCTGCATTCTTAACTTCATAACCTTAAATCTTCTCTTTGCTTATTTAAAGCAAGACAGTATAGTATCACATGAACTGATTTCCATGACTGTGCATTATCTTCCTACAAATTTTGTCTCTTAAAATTTTCTGATTTAGTTTTAAACTTCTAAGTTTAGTTTTCATTAAACTAAACCCAGGAGTTTGGGAGTGTTAGGAAATAATAACTGAAAAAAATAAAATTCTAAGGTGGGGTTGGTCTGAGGCAAGGCATTCAGGTTTTCAACTGCTGCTTTCCTAACTTCATATCCTTAAATCTTCTCTTTGCTTATTTAAAGCAAGATGGTATAGAATCACATGAACTGATTTCCATGACTGTGCATTATCTTCCCATAAATTTTATCTCTTAAAACTTTCTGATTTAGTTTTAACTTTCTAAGTTTAGTTTTCATTTAGGTCATCTCTGTGTTTATCTGAAGCAATATGTCTTTCTCCCCTTCTTACAATCTTTTACTCTCATTTCTCACCTACT
>PVKH010021160.1:0-14404 GCA_004027955.1 Chaetophractus vellerosus | reverse complement strand
AAAAATTAAAAAAATTAAAAAAAGAAGAGGGCCGTGCTCCCTAACCTCGAGTTACTTATAATCTATTCAGATATGTATTATGTATATACGATATATATTATATTAGTAGTCAGTGCAATAACATGTGATTAAATCACTAGGTGGGGTAAAATAAACATAACCTCCTCAAGTGTTGGGCCCACATCATGTTTAACACAGAGTTTGGGCAGGCATAGGATATTTGATAAATGTATGTTTGGACAAATGAATGATGAAAGAATGGAAATATAATGGGGATAGGGAAAGAATTATTACTGGAGGTGAACTTTTGAAAAACGAGTGAATAATTAAGCAGAATGGAGAGAAAAACACATTCCCAGTACACGATGCAAAATTAACTTAGGCATTCTTCAGATAGAGTGAAGACCTGATTCAACTGGAATTCTGTTTATTTCAATTCAATAGAAAGTTGAACATAGAATTCACATATTACCTGGCAATTCTGCTTTTTGGTATAGACCCAAAAGAATGGAAAGCAGGAGCTGAAACAGATATTTGTACACCAGTGTTCACAGCAACATTATTCACGACAGCCAAAAAGTAGAAGCAACCCAAGTGTCCTTCAGATGAATGGATAAACAAATGTGGTGTATACATACAATGGGATAAAAGTTCGCCAAAAAAAAGGAATGAAGTTCTGGTACAGGCTACAGCATGGATGAACCACGAAGACAACATTGAATGGAATAGGCCAGACACAAACACATACACACAAAACAAATATTGTATGATCTCGCTACAATATTCCCTAGAATAAGCAAACTCATGGAGACAGAAAGTAGATGACAGGTTACCAGGGGCCAGGAAATGAGGGTAATAGGGAGTTACTGCTTAATGGGAGCAGAGTTTCTGTTTGAGATAATGAAAATGTTTGGATAATAGATGCTGGTGATGCTAGCACAACATTGTGAATGTAATTAATACCATTGAATTGTGTACTTGAATGTGGCTAAAATGGGGGAAATTGAATTATATAAATGTTATTACACTTAAAAGTTTTAAAAATATGATACCATGGATCAGACATTGTGCTAGGTAGTGGTAATATAGCAATAACCAAAGAAAACCCACCTTAGGTTATCAAGATGTCCCTGTCCAGTGGTTACTTAGGGAGGAAGTCTGGACCAAGAGTTTAGATTCCATGTAATTCAATCTGTTTAATTTTAGAAAATTTTTGTTAGTATGAGAGAGAACATAAGGAAAGATTATTAAAATAATTTCTAAAATATTAGAATGATAAGATCAATAAGTAGAGAACTACCATCATCCCTATTTAGATATATAGTTAAGGTTTCTTATATTGTACCTAACTTTAGTTAAAATATTGATGGTTCTTATTACAAAAGCTGCAATATTGAGAGCATTCCCTGGACCAGTTTATGTCTGTATTTCATAATACTTACTGTGTGAAATGTGTAATCCAGAAAGTAATAAAGATTACAAACAGGTTATATAGACTTTCTTCCATTTATACATTGTTCTATGTGTATTGATATGTGAGTATTTTCATCCGATACCAAGCCCAGCATGTTGTCACTCAGTCATCTCAATGGATGTTGAAAGTATAAGGCAAATGATTATTTAAAGGTTGTAGGTTGATGGTACATTTGTGTTCCATGAATGCAAAACTTTCTTATTTTCATCAGAAATTAACATTTGATGCAATCTCTGGTTTTAATTTATTTATGCTTGTTTGGTAGGCAGCAAAGTTTGGTAAAATCACTCACTATAGGGAAGTGGATGTGGCACAAGTGATTGGGCACCTGTCTACCATATGGGAGATCCCAGCTTTGTTTCTAGGGGCCTCCTGGTGGGGACAAGCTGGCCTGCATGGAGAGCTGACACAACAAAAAGAGACAAAGCAGAGAGGCAATGAAAGACACCATAAAGCAGGGAGTTGAGGTGGCTCAAGCGATTGAGTCCTCTCTCCCACATTGGAGGTCCCAGGACCCATTCCCGGTGCCTCCTAAAGAGAAGATGGGAAGAGAAGACAAGCAGACACAGAGAGCAAACGGCAAATGGATACAGAGAACAAGACAGCGGGAGCAAAAACGAAAGGGGGGGGGGATTAAATAAATAAAATGAATCTTTAAAAAAAATCACTCACTATAATTATTATGAGATACTTCAGTTTCTTCATCTATAAATTGCTACTTTCTAGGTATTTCAGGGTTAACCAGGAAAAGAGCAAATTTGAGCTTGTGAATTTCATTTTGGAAAACAAATAGAAGCAATATTCAAGAGTAAGGAATTACTAAAGTAGAATTAATCTAATAGATTAGAGAGAGACCATCTAAATTGATGACTTTCTTGAAGAGTACCCAGACCTAGTACCCCATACTCCAGATACCGTGAATGCTATGAGATGACCGAAGTCAGATGTAAGAGCCGAGGTCATGGGAGGCAATACCATGGCCCCCAGACTTCCATAAAGGCCTGTGTTTGCTTAATGTGCCTGCTCGAAGGTTCGTCCTGTGCCTGGCACTAGCAGGTACTCGAGCGCATGTGGCATTATCACAATATTGGTAGTGTTCAGGGAAGACATATCACATTAGGGAAATTTACAGATGGGCCTGATACTCCAGATTATCAACACACTTCTGTTGTTGTTAAATAAAATATCCTCCAACTGTTTGCATAGCTCTTTTGCATTATGGCTAAAGAAAAGTCTATTGTGTAGGCTGCATTTTAAATCCAGGTAGCATAATGATAGTGATTTATTCTATTTTAAAAATGAGGTGAAAGTAACAGGTAACACTCTGTATTGAAATATCTATTTACAAAGCAAGGATTTTAAAAAAATTAAACAGTCTTTTTTCCTTTACCCATTGACTTAATTCTGATAGGATTTATTTGCAATTTGGTATGACTCTTTTGTTTTGTTTTGTTTGTTTTCCTCAAAGCATGCTCAAAGCCAGGTAAGTTTTAACAAGAGGCTTTAATAACTTAAAAGCAGTAATGGCTTTCTCTTCACGTCTGTGTACCCTGCGAGTGTATTCTCCTGACCTTTCTCTGTATCCATCTTAAATATTAAGGCTTAAAACCACAACTGAAAGAAAAATTGATCTGAATCCTATGAAATCCACTTTACTTCAAATCTGTAAATCTTTTTGGTAGACCCATTCAGCAACAATCAAAATTTAACCCTGCATCCAGAAGAAAATTCAATTTTGCAGCACATTATTGACCAGAGTTGTGTTACCAAAGCTAAATTAATGTGCTTCTCAGTACGTGGAAATAAATGTGCTACAAGGATTTAATAGCAAAGTTAGGACTATCCCTGTTTCTATCTCTAGAACAGAAACATGGTAGCTTGTCCTGCTACCCTGCTCCCATTGTGCTCAACCAAAAAAAAAAAAGTCAAAGAATTGCTAATAAAATAATGGAATAGCGATTTCTTTAAGAGTATTCATGAAAGATAAGCCTTGGACTCACTACTGACTAGGGCTTTTGCTGGACACTCAATAGTTATAAGGTGTACAGTACTTTCTTGGCAAGTTTTAGAGGCAGACATGACTCCACAGATGGCAGGGGGCGGTCCTCCAACACAAACTCCTATTTTCCCCTCTTACTATGATTTCCAAAATTCTTAAAATCTCTGACGCCTTGCTATCCTCTACTGCAGGCAAAACCATAAAAATATGCGTTACTTCTCATCACTTTCAAGTCTGTTGGAATCTGGCTTTTTTAAGTGGAGGGGCTTTGCCTTTAATTCTGGGACTCGGTTCAAAGTTGACATTAAATAAATTAATACGGGCAAAAATACTCTAATAAATTTGTAGTAGTACGTAACTATTACGTTCTTTGATGAAAAGAATGTATGTGTTTTCCACATTTGATTCATGTATTATTTTAGGTTTCTGAGGGAAAGGTTTATTACAAAATATCCTGCATTTTAAATATTATTTAATTACAGTTTGCTTCCTTGGGTGTTATATCATATGTGGTTTAATTTGGCATATACCCTAAGGGGGAGCATATTTCAATTATAAAATATTTCTTTCAGAAACAATAATGGTTCAATGATTTATTGCAGGAAGCTATTATAAAATGGCTTATTCACCCGGAATTTGAATGCAATTGAATTTAACACTATAGTATAAGCACCCCAAAATACATAAGAAATGAACATAAGTGCTCTTGTGCTCACACAAAATAATAATACTTACATATGCTTTCCATCTCTGCATAATGCTTCAATTATTATATCTAAAAAAAAAAGGAACTTAGAAAGCTGAGAGCCATGAAACGTTTATATTATTATCTTTTCAAAAAGTTCATTTTTGGACAAGTATCATTTGTATAGGGATTAACTTAATCAGAGATTTTGAATCTTCTTTACTTTAATTTTTAATCTCTTTTTTAAAAATATGTCTGAATCTTTAAAAGACCTAAACCTGTAGTCACAAAGCACTGCTTCAAAAAAGAAAAAAAAAAGGGAAAGTTTTTAAAGCAGCCACCGGCTGTAAGAGAGATAGTGCAGGCAGCAGATTTGTGACAGAGTGGAGCATGAAACCCATCAGCTGATGAGTGAAAATCCCTGCTTTCTAATTAATCGAGGTACACAGGCCAAGGGATGAAGAGGATCAGGGAAATGAAATCAGGAAAAAGATACCATCAGTCATTTCTGCGGCCCATTGTCATACTTCAGAATCTGCTGTAATGAATCACTCAGGCATTCCACAGATACATTCAAATGGTGAAGAAAATTCATTGTCCGGTGAAGAGCATTTGATAAAAATCTTTCTTCTCCCCCCCTCCCCCTTTGTCAGAAGCCTATGATCAGAAAAGGAAATCCAGACAGCACAACAGGTGTGCTTTTTGCAAGCTTGGTGAAATCTGCAAATGAACCAAGTATGGAAGAATTTTTTGTACTAATTTTTTTCCCCCAAAATGTATGTGGGGAGGGTGGTGGCATGGAGCATCGGGAGAAGGCGAGTGTTGTCATTGAAAAGGATTGCAAAAAGCGTGAAGTTAAGAGAAGCACAAGAGAGTTCCTTCCCACAGTTGAGAAATTTGTGTTCCTATAAAATTTTAATTGGGGAAGTAAGAGAAAATATTGGGAAATGTAGTGATATTTAATTTAATTTATGATGAGAGGCATTTCCTTTGAAGGGCAATGTATCCAACGAAGAGAGTATTATGCATGACATCCTGTCCCTGATCAGAAAAAGAAAACCATCTACTCAAAGTCAGACAGCTGCTCTTGGGCCCATGGTTTCAGGGGCTTCCTGGAAAAAGGGTTTCCTTAAAAGTCAGTGCGATGTGACTAATGCACATTTCAGCCCAAAGGTTTTATTCAAAGGTTGGTTAAATCAGGCCTGTATTCTTCCTGGGTTATAAATCACTTCTGTGGTAGGCATGTATTTTAATGGAGAAAATATCCACCGTGGCACCTGAGATGCAAAATCTGTGTATTCCAACTCCACCCAACTTCATGACCCAGAACAATCCTTCGTTGAGCAACTCCAAGTCCTGTGTGGCATTAGGTGACATGAAAAGGTAATTGTTTTCAAATAATCAGGTACAGTACTGAGACATAAGGATGGCTGATTCATTTTAAATTTAATTACTATAATATAGGGTTTCGCTGCCTATATTATCAATCACCAAGACACTTTAGAGTTGATAATATTAAAATTGCAACAATAATGAGAATTCTACTTCATGATGAAAATAATTTTAATCATGGGTAGATTACAAATCCATTTACAGTTACGGTTGCTGAGAATTCTATTATCTACCTTCTCTTGTAAAAGATGTTAAGACATGTTTTCAGGAAGTGTAAAAGATTATAGAAGTATGCTGCTTCTGTAAAGTTCCAAGTACAGGCTTTCAGAAAACCTTGAGAAAACTTCCAAACTGTCAAGACTTTATGGGGTGGAAGGTGGAGCAAAGGAGGCAGCTGTGATTTCCAGATGGATATGGAGCCCTCTGACTTTCAGGTGTCTGTTCACTTTACTTTTTTAGCCAAAAGATATTTTTGAGAACCTACTTTGTAAAAGGCTCTGGGGTAGGCACTGGAGACACAGCAGAGAACAAGTGGAATGGTTCCTGCCTGCCTTCAGGTTGCTCACAGTCTAGTTTGCTTTTATGACTTTCTCAGCCTTGAAGATGTTTGGGGTTTTAAATGGATTCCAATGGAGGACAATGAATTAGCCCTGACAAAGGCTGGTCCTCAACTCTGACTATGCATTAGAAATCACCAGGGAAGTTTTTTGTTTTGTTTAAATACCCACATCCAGACCCTATCTCTAGAGTTTTGGTCTGGGGTAGGACCCAGATGTAAGTATTTTTTCAAAGTTCCCCAGGTTACTCTAATGTGTGGCCAGGATTAATCAACACTGGATCACCCCACAAGAGCAGTATCTAAAGAACCATGGCTCTGTATATTTATTGAGATGATTCTCTGCTCATTTGGCAGTCTCTTGGAAATTGTTTTCTATTGTCTGATGGGATTGAACTAGCTCTTTATATCTTAGAAGATTATCAGTCTCTCAGGAGCCTGAAAGTCCAGTAATTTATTTTGCAAAGAAGACTTCATGTAATGCTTTATGATCACCTTTCCGAGCTCTGACTTCATCTCCCCTTCTAATATCAAAAATAATCAAATTTGGTCTGAAAGTTTTCCTAAGCCAGATTTACTCACTGCTGATCATTGGTTACTTGGTGTCTTTTATCTAACAACCTTCTAGGGGTAGGTTTTATTATACTAGGGGTACATTTCATGTGCTGAGTCAAAGACACACGGAATGAGTTTGAGGGCTGAGTAGTAGGAAGATGGTAGGAATGCAGTGGTAATGGTTGGCCAAATTATTCCAACTGTACAACTGTACTCCCTTATTCTGTGTGGCTGTGACCCCAAGTTCCTAGTAAATAGCATTCTGCTCTGCAGAATCTATGGCTTCTTTATGCATTTGAACAATTTCTTGTTGTAGAGAAACACACTCAAATTATCTTCTGTATGTTTCTATTTATATATTTATTTCATACACAAATATACCTTGTATGTATACATTTAGAAAATAACTGGATGGAAAAAAATCACAATTTCTAATGTTGCAATTCTATTTTTCCTTTTTCTCTTCTCTCTTTACTGAGATGCTCTTTTTCTTCTCTACCTTCCTTTGCCCTGAACCCCAAACCCCACTTGAATGTGTGTTTTTTTTCTTTTTCTTTTCTTTTCTCAGAAACTAACAAAGCCAATAATCACCAATATCTCCAAACATTTACCCATTCTCTTTACTCTGTCTTTGTCTTCGATAATACTCATAGGTACTGAAATGTACGTGTCCATATGCAGAGACATGGAAATAATTAGTTTACAAAAATCAGTCTATTCCTGTCACTGTCACTTAAAGCATTCCCACAAGCGTGTAAACTGCGCCCCACACTGGTTCCCTGCTTTGGTAGAACTCTATGAATAAATTACATTTCTAGAGTCTGCCAGCTTTCTAATTCCAGCTTACTGCACTTTGGAACAGCATCTTTCCTTGCTATGTTGCATAATATTTGTCTTTCTGGGGTTATTTTTATCTTTCTATTTCTCTAGCTTACTAGTAACTTTTGCAGGAAGAAACAGCTTCTCTCGTGGTCACAGCTTCTTGGGGCTTATGCCTGTAATTAGGTCAAATTACTTGGATGACAAATAAGGCAGCAAAACCTACTTCAGTCAGGAGTATCGTTATTTGATATGTGCTTGTGTCATAATTTTCAGAATTGGAAAACCCATGGATACAAATGTAAGCTTAAATATGATTTTCTTTAAAGCCCTACACTAGGTTTATTATTGTCTCTCTGGCCATTCAGAGAAATACAAAGCATTTTGCTGTCCGATTTTGTGGAGACCATTATAGAAATGCGAGTTCTGACTTGGAGATACAAATCAATTAACTTCATATATTTTAATTTCTAAAATGAATTGGCAAAGGGAATATTTAAAAGTTGTAAATAAGTTAAATCACTTGAGAAAATTAACACAGCCATTGCACAGCCCACCATTTTAATCCAGTCACTTTGCAAAATGAAGGCTATTTGGACAGGTTTCATCAAAACCGGAATGGACCAGATAGTCCACAGGTGATCAGTTCCAAAGCCTCCCCTGGAGTCAGCCCTTCAAATATGTATCATATATGTATGTATGTATGTATGTATGTATGTATGTTTGCTTGAATCATGATAAGGTACCAATTTGGGATTTTGGAAACTGAGCTAGAATGTCCCCTGAGAGATCCATCTGACTTGGACTGGGTTCAGAAGCAAAGTGCCTTGAGAGGCCCAAAGAGAAAGAGAGGGTGAGAGGAAGAGTGAGCTGGAATGGACAGCCTGTGGTGCCAGCTCTAATATCCCAGTGCAATTATTTTGTGGACATCCACTCCTTGCCTGCACAGGAGATAGGGCTATAAGTGTATGTTATTTTTTAATTACAAGGGGGGTAGAAAAAATCCTGATGATGGGCTGGAAGGTGCCATTGCATTGTTATTTTTTCCTCTCCCTTCGTTTGCTGATTATGTGAGCCGGGCTCCTTTGCTAGCCGATGATAAGCAGAATTTCCATGTTCTCTGCATAATTAATCCATCTCTGCCTCTCTTCATGCCAACTCGCCCGTTATCGCCGGCACATGCCTGAATTGCAAAAGAATCCGCTCTTCAATTGGAACTTATTGATATTCTAAGAAAAAAAAAGAGAGAAGAGGGAAAAAACTGAAAATCCTTAAGTTTAAGCCGCAGATTTTTAAATGGATTAATTTCGCTGCAATCGCAGCCATCTAAGGCGGGAAGGCAGGCAGAGCAAATTGAAAGCGTCTCCATGTTTGCAGAATTGGGTCCAGAACGCTGAAATGTACTGGCACAGCTCTCTTTTAAAGTCAGAAAATTACCATTCATTTACATCACATGAAATACTTTTTTATGCTAGAAATATTCAAGAGACGTTCTTTAAATGCCTGCTAATGCTTGATAACATTTCTAACTTTCAACGTTTTGCTAGACTTTGATATGACATGATAGGAATGCCTTCCAGTAGAAATATTATATCTCTCTCTATCACATATTAGATTACATCATCTTTTTCTTAATCATCCCCAAGTAGTCTTTAAACAATGAAGACTGTCATTGGCCATGTAGGATTTTGTGTGCTGATGGAAGTCAAGGTTAGTCATTTATTTTTCAAGTCTACCTACAAATGAAACATTTGTATTTGTTTAATTTCTCTTTTTCAAATGTCTAGAGACCATAGATAATAACAATAACAAAAATAATAATAAATAGTAATAATTTCCCAGCAGTCATTCTTTCAACTATTTTCCTCAGTCTTGTGATAAACTCTGATTTTTGAGACTTGATTCCTTCTCATTTTAACTTACAAGTAGTTACACTTTGAAATCTCCATTGGATTAGAAAAGGGGGAATAGCTGGAGTCATTCTACACAGGCTGCTGTTCACAAACACATAAACTTTCAATTCCTGGATTCTTGCAGTTTCCAAATACAATGAATAAAACTTGCTTAATTGTTGATGTTTTCCTTTTTGGTCTTGAAATCTGCTGTATGTCACTTCCCCCAATGTCTGGAATTAAGCACAAGTCAAGACTCAAGTTCGTGACTCTTTAGTTCAGCTTCAGCAATGCTTTCTTCCTGAGTTTAGATGCTCACAAATCTGCAGTTTATACTGGTTTGTAAGACAAGGCTGATGTGCACATTTTAGATTAGAGAAGAGTTGCTAATGTCGACAAGGAAAGAAAATGGATATTTGAATATCTAAACATATTCACCATTAAGTAGGTCCTATTCATTTTTAATTCAGGAGAACTTCAAAAGGGAAAAAAATTAACAATTTAAAAGAAAACTAAGTTGGCAGGTACATTTCCTAGGGAAATGAGACAGTGAACAGTGACATTTTTTGGAGATACCTGTTTCAGTAGCAAAACAAGGCCATCTTATAAAATACAGCAAAGGGTGCAAAGATCTGTACTATTAATGAATGATTTAAATATTGACATTGTATTTTTCCCCACATGTAAACCAAAGGGAATAAAGTGAAAAAAAAAAACATTTAGGAGGAAAATGTTTTTACAGTCATAGTAAAATAATCAAGAGGGTAATGATTACTAAAAACACAATACATAAATGATATAATTTTATCTCAATCATTTGAATTGTAAAACCTTATGTAATTTTTAGGTTTCCTAGAGCTTAGAGATAGAGGAAACTGCTAGTTTCACATTGAGTAATTTTGTATAGTCAGCTAAACATTTTAAAGCAATTTTTAAAAAGAAATGAAAAATGACCCTTCTTAAAATAGATGTAGCAAAAACATTTCAACCATAAATAACAATTTCACTGACCCTGTGTACTCAACCCTTTCATTTAAAGAGCGTGAATGAAAAGGACTTGAAATATGCAGGTATATTTGGGGATAGGAAACTTTGCCTGGGAATCCTATTTTGAAAATAAAAATTGTGATTTAAAACTCAAATATTTGGTTTGATATTTATTTAGTTCATATTTTGGACATTCTTTATAAGATATAAATATGTCAATCGGGAATTTATAAGTTTTTGTCAAAATTATATTGTATATTTCTGCTCTGAAATCATTATTTTTTTCTGTATATAATTAATAGTTGTAATTTAGTTCAAATAGTTTAACACAATTTTTTTCCTCTGAAATATGATTTGTGCTGGTTTTATTATTGTATTTTAAATTCACTGGGTATTTTAAATGAATTTAAGGTATCACATTCCTAATTATTACCATATGTACAGATCAGAACAAGAGTGATGCAAATGGCTTCGAGATGTTCAGTGTCAGATGACAGGCTAAATCAAACAGCACTGATTCACTATGAAGTGGTGACTGTGGATATGATATGAATTGGCTATTTCACTGAAAAAACTAGAAAACTAAGACACTGACATGGATTCATAAATGATGAACTGACTTATAATAGAAACAATTCAATGGTTTTTTTTCCTTTTAAATTTAAGGATGAATTGAAAAGTAAGAAAAGCTATTACAAATGATTTTCTTCATGTCAAAAAATTACTAAATAGTTCTTTTTTTTTTTTTTGACATTAGGAAAATGAGTGACAGTCCTTTATTTGTATTGTGCATGATGGATGGATCCCTTCATGGTTCCGCTTCTCCTTTCTCTTTTTGTAAATTGGATGAAATTGAACTATTTACCCCAAGTTGTCTTTTTGCTCATCAGATACCACCACCATGTAAAACTTTAACCTCTCCTATGCTTGTTCCAAGTAGCTAAACACATCAGTGACATCTTCTCACAAAAGTGAAGGCATCATGTACATTTTCAAACAATGAAATATTTACTGATTCTTTTATTTTTCACTCTTCTTTGCCCTAACTCCACGGTGTATAAACTCTCTCAGTGCTGGAGTAAACTTAATATACTTGAACACTTTTCCCTTTTCTGTTCAATACTCTGAGGTCAGGTGGTTCTTGTGATAAGGAACAAGGTTCCCTTCTGTTTGCCTCCAAACTCTCCAATATGATTGCTCCATTCCCCAGCTTCTCATAAGGTATCACCATGGGTCACTTAAATTGGCTCTCATTAATCAAGAGGTAGCCGTTAAGAATCTTTTCTTTATCTTTGCATGGATCTGGGCACTTCAAAAGGGACTAAAACGTTGTGGCTTGACTACATCTGTCAAGTGGTCTTTCACTGGCAACAGTTTGAGGTGGAATCTCAAGTTTGTTTAACCTGAACAGAACACATTCTTATTAGCATGCAATCATCCATTCACATGAGCCTAGAGTTCATTCCTTTAAAGATATCTGAAGATGCTTTCTCAACTGGTAATTCCCAAGAACAAACAACTTACCCACATCTTTTATGGATACCAGGTACGCAAAATTTTGTAGGTGTAGAAATTTATATTTTAAAATATTTGAATCACTCTCTCAAAGAACATCAAGATGTGCTTTAAAAAGGCAAGTGAAACAGAAAGGCCTTCCCAGCTCTCTGAATGGAGAATGAAAAATATGGCTCCCTATTTTAAAAAAATATCCCTGGAATATATTCCGCAATCTTCTCTAGGAATTAAACACAGTCATTATTACCCAAAATAAGTTTAGATGTTTTCCTTAATACTATCCGGGAAACAGTTATTTTAGATTAAAGGAAAGTTAGCTGTTCTATTGCTTATAATCTTTATAACATTAAATTGAAACTTTATTTTCTCAATTTTAATAATTAGAAAAATATATCAATGGGTTCTTATGACAATTAAAATATGAAAACACTTAATATATTTCCTGAAAAATAAACAGTGCCATGCAGTTAGTATCCTTCTTTCCTGCCCTTTGCTCATTTTATATAAGACAAATGCTGGAAGAGGAGAGGGGGCTGAAGAGAGGATTAATGTGTGTGTGTGTGTGTGTTCTATTTCTTACCTTGTATCAGGGGTTTCTATTGAAAATATTGGGAAAATGAAAACAAAATCTCTTGTATATTTTTAGGAATTTAAAAAATAGCCAATGTAATCTTCTAAAATAATTTGTCCATATTTAATGCAAATCTTATAAAAGATAAAAGGGATTAGAGAAGTAAGAAACTGTCGATACTGCTGCTTTCATATAGGAGAACTTCAGTTGTACTGAGCTTTCTGGCTGAGCCCTCTCTTGAGAATTAAGGATGAAAATTGTGATTTTTGGAGTATAGATATATTTGAATCATGCATATTTAATAAAAATAATTTTGAGGGATAGGAGAAGGAATTATTAAGGAAATATGTTAATTTAGTGAGTTTTTCAAAAAGATGTCTTGCTTTAAGAAATCAAACATTAAAATATAAATGAAAATTTTTTATTTCATAAAATATTGATTCATAGCCACTTTGCAAAATGTATATATTTAAAGAAGCTTCCATAAAACACTTGAAATGAAAGCAAAAATTAAATGCATGCTGGGAAGCAGATGTGGCTCTGAAGTTGAGCACCTGCTTCCCATGTACGAGGTCCTGGGTTCAATCCCTGGTACCTCCTAAAAAAAAAATGTGCACGCTTTTATTTGTAAATATTTGATTCACACAGAATGAGGAGCTTACCAAAGAAATGATTGGTTGAGATTCTTAATTCTTGGATTGCATTATTGTTTTTATAACACACTATATCTGATATGAACCTGTTACAAAATTTTTATAGGTCCAGATCATTGTAAACAACTATTACTTTTCTTTTATAGAAACCTCCTGGTATTATGACCTGCATCCAAAAGCACTATATTGGTAACCAAATCATGATAGATCCACAATATCAGATGCTTATTATTAATTTAAAAATTACAATACCAATTAAACATATCAGCACCAACTTTGTGCAAATCTCTGTCCAGATAAAGATTTATAACACAAGGGCAAATGTGATCATTTCCAAGTCCCATGGAAACACAAATTAAATCCAAATGGAATGTTTGTTGATCTGAAATGTAGAATTTGCATTCTGCTACTATTTTAATCTGCATATGTTCCTGGGTTTTACTAAATCTCATTGAAACAAGTGAACCCCTGACCAACATTTGGAAGTCTCCTTGGTCCATCCAAGAGCCTCACAATGCCATTATGACAATAAAACTTTATCAACTTGGACAAATAGAAATATGCAATTTGTCCTGAGGGAATGTAGAGTAAAGTTAGGATCAGGCTAACCAGAATTATTCAAGGTTTCCCAGAAAGGTGAGTTCTGATTTGGACTTTTATAAAGAAGAAAGAGCCATGTCACGGATACACAGGAGAATAAGTAGAAATCCATAGAGGGAGAAAGAATGGACGGGTGTGTTCCTTAAATTTCCTTGTTTGGTGGGGGTTATGGGGAGCAAATTTGGATACAAAGTGTATTAAAGATAAAAGACAGGGTGGGAACACTGCCAGACTGTCAGCACAAATTTTTGGATTCAAAGGTAATTCTGTATTACAGGCGGTGCTTCAGAGATGAATAATTTGATGAAAGCTGCCTTAGCAGATCAGGAAAGTTTCACTGTTTTTCCTTTTATTTACACTATGTTAGTAGATTTTCTTGAAAACTAAAAAGTGTTTTTAAAAATACAATTTTCCTTCACTAAAGAAGGAAATTAGCATGCACAGCCCCATTTTAGACATAAAAAAGTAATCTTGCTTTTGTAATCTATTTGTATGTTGCAGACATTGTAAAAATAAGTCCAGGCATTCAGGAAAATTATTCTTAGGTTCTAGACTTATACCATAACACTCTAATTAAAAATAAATGTGCATATTTTCATGAAGAGATTTTATTTAAGGAATTTCATTTCTGTAGATAAGTCCGTGAACCTATTGATATGCTTTACATGAAAATTCACAAAATTTTGAGATCTCCTTCACAATTTTT
>PVKH010021159.1:0-14405 GCA_004027955.1 Chaetophractus vellerosus | reverse complement strand
TCGTTGCCCATTATCGTGTACGTTGTGGTCTGCTTGCACGGGACACTGAACCAATGCAGGCTCCAGCGCTGAAATCAGGAAGGTGGACAAGTCCTGTGATCCCAGGTCACCCCAGGACATAAAATGTGTGGATGCATTGTCTGGGATAGGCAGCTTCCTCAATGCGCAGCTCTTAAGAAATGTTTGCTAGTGCAAGTCCATAAAAAAGGAGGTTGACTTGCCTCGCTTAAAATGCTGTACCCGAAGCATAAAAAAGGATGCAACCGGCACTGGAGACGCCACCCCAGGTGGAAGAGGCTCAGTGCAAATTCATCGGTGAAAACCAAGCTCTCTTCCAACTTGCTGTGAGCCCCACAGACGAGGCGGGGTGGGGGGTGTTTTCATTCTATAAACCTAAAACATTTCGGTCTGACTTTGCATGTGCCTTTGGAATTGGTATAATTAAGGGTGAAAATAAGACCGCTCTGTAATTCTCTTCCGTTTGCTTTCTGCGGAGCCTTTACCCCAGAGAAAAGATGTTTTAGTAATCTGGAAAAGAGAAACCGTGTGCTGAGTCAGCAGACGTGCTGCACCAGGCCAGTTCATTCAATCATACTATGTGTGGTGTACACACACCCTGTATGCCTTTGTGGACATAATGAAAAATACACTGGAATTTTCCTGGTTTAGGAATGTCCACAGAACCTGTTGGTAAGTTGAGAGCCAGATTGAGTAAGTGCTGTGTCTTCTAACACAAGAAACATGTTCTGAACATGTCTCCTAATAAGGGTCAAACCCAACTCAACTTAATGTGACAGGACAAGAGAAATACAATTCTCAAAACAACACAAAATATTTTATGTTTTCAAGTGGTTGTGTTGCAGAATGTTTAAACATTCCAGAGGTTGGGATCTTATTTTTCATTTTGAATCATTAGAAGCATTTCTCAAAAATCCCTCTTTAAAAGGTCTGAAAATTCTCCTTGCAAATCCTGCTAGAACTTTGATAACCTATTGATCATGCATTCTCTTTTCTGTGCAAGGAATAAATATTCACAGAGTCAGCTAGGAATGAAACACTCATTTTTTAAGCTGTTCAGCAAGTATTTTTGAGAATGATTTCTTATCTTTTAACTATCCAGATGTCACTCCAATTTGCAGAATACACGCATTTCAACTGTTGAATAACAGTCCAAATCATTGTATTTTTGTAACAGACACTCAGTATCTGGGGATATTTCTTCATAGGTCTTTTAGAGTTGCAAACTGTGTGGCTTTTTTTTTTTTAATGAGCAAATTGCATAAAGATCCAACCAAAATTTTGCTTCCATTTCATTCAACTTTCTGTCTCAAAAACTTAAATAAATGAATTTAGTACAATTTTTATGCCTTTACTGCTTAAATTCTTAATAGAGCTGACTTCTTTAAGTTGTTTTGGTATAATACAAAAAAACATCTGGATGTGAAGTGAAAAAGTCAGTCTGTCACCCAGGTTCCAGATGTTTGGTACTATGTAGACAAAACATCAGAACAAATGACTGACATTTTTCTCTTTCCAATCCAGGTGGTTTAGTGCCTGGTGCTTCTATAAGGAAGCATATTTTCCTTTTTCTAAACATCACATCCTACCGTATCCCACGTAAGGCATGATTTATACTCTTTCGGCTACAAAATACCGGGCCATTTGGAGTGCAGCAAAGCAATCGGTAAATGAAAATCTTAAGTATATGTTTTGGTGAATGCAGTCCAAGCCAGTGTGTTTGTGTGTACTTAGGAGGGAGTGGTGGTGGTGGAGCCAGAAATGGCAAAGTAAGAGAGAGAGGCTTGTTCACTGCAAGAATGACTTGGCTAAAAGGACACAGATTCCCAGAAGATCCATCTGTGGCATCGCATAATCTTAAACAGGCAAAGTATAGCATTTAGCAGCAGCTTGAACAGGGCTGCCTTTTGCCTGAGACTCACCTTTCCAATTCCTGTCCTCCCCCAACACACACACACTCTCGTTATTTTCTCTGTTGACATTTTTTTTTATCAGGGCTCCTATTAGTTTATGAGCTCACAGAGAACAGGGCCATTATCTAACATGAAAATTTTTGCTGGTCTCTGGCATGACACTGTGATGTTTCCTAAGGGTCCACATGTAGTCTTTAGTTAAACGAAAATGTATACCTTCTTTTGAACTGTGAAATACACTGCACACTCCGAAACTCTCTTTCCTGGAGCATTATAAAATCAGACAAAAAATGGAATATTACATTAAAATATGGTTAGGACTCATTAGCATTGTACAGATAGGGAAATGCCATGTTTGAAAGTAAGAAAGTAATGTTTTTAAACACTCAAAAAGATAGTCATGAATAGAGCTCTCTTCTTGGGAAATGTCACCACTCTTTACAGCTAAGAGATGACAACACAGCAACATTTTTTCCTTCCTGAAAATCACAGAGATTTAAGGTCATGGGCAGAGTTGGAGCTTCTCCAAGTCTCTCCCTTAACCATGTTGAGAAAGAAGGAACCAATATGAGAGGACTTCCATTAGCATCAGCAGATGAAATCAGATCCAGAATGAATTCCATTCTACTTATTAATCTCACATTCACTGGATTATAGAAGAGTGTTTAGATAATGAATGGTAATGAATGTTAAAACATCATAAAACCTGACCACATAACAATTGCTGTAAGAAAAACATACCATTTTAAATAGACTTTCTTGCAACTCAGAATGTGAGACTTGGATAATAAGACACAGGATTTTATACTGGCCCAAAGTCAATTTTAAAAACTAGCTTACAGGTATCTAGCAGAATTTGAGGGGTACACATATTGAGTAATTAAGTGACTCAAAAGTCAAATGGGAATATTTAACACCATATAAAATGGAATCACAGTTGTTATTCTTGATGGTATAATTGGGTGTTTTTGTGATTCATTTATTAGAATAATAAAATGACAGCCGAAAGGGACTTTGCACTCATCCAGGCCTCCTCTGTCTCATCTGTAAATGAGTAAACTGGGGACCAAAAACATCAAAAGACCTTATCCAAGGTCACATTTTGGTTAGAGGAAGGGTCAGAAATAGAACTTCTGATTCCAGTTCTGACTCTCAGAGTCCAGCACTCATTCCAGAACAGCTTGCCTTTGAATCATCCCAGCGCTGCTCAGTCACAGATTTCCAAAAACTGCCCAAGAAACTGACACCCGTCACTACAGGTTGGAAAGAGCTCAACACCATTCATTAGTGTTACACATCTAAGAACTATAAAAAGCCAGCCTCAAGGCAGAGTTTCCCCATTTGTCTCCAGAGTAAGACACACTATTGCAAAAACAGAACCAATAAAACGTTGTCAACGTCAACAATTTGGCTAGTAATCCTGACAACAAAAAATGACAGCTTAGCTTTTTATAGAGCGCTTACAGCACTTTGGAAGAATGTCATGTGCAGAATCTGCTACAATCTCTTTTCTTTTAAACTAACACATTCAAACACTCAAAATAAGTGACTTTAATGGGAAGGAGGGAGGAAAAGGAGGAGGTTGTAGCCGTGTAAACATCATTCCTTACAGAAGAAGACACAGATGTCAATGAAGGTCCTTCACCCAACTCACCACCATCTCGCCTCACTATTCCAGTGTCTTGTCTGATGAAAGGGGAAGTTAGGAGGCATGAGGAAGGCGGAGGATGAAGGATGGGAGTGGGAAGGTCAGAGAGAAATACCCCGTTTAAAGATACCTAGATAGCAAAACAAAGCATACACCCCCTACTTTACAGACCTGGGAATCTCACCAATTCTTATTGGCTTGTGCCAAGGAAATAGAATCACGTGATGTTACCAAACCTCTTCCTTTTATATTTTATTCAACTTCAAATAAGCTCATAGAAGCATTCTGTGAGAAAGAGAAGACAAAGTCTTCGCTCCTTCATGAGCATTCTGGACCAAGAAATGTGAGGAAGGTTGGCAGTTAGAAGAGACAGGAGTGGAAGGAGTAGGAGAAATGAAGACTCAGGATTTGTAGCTGTGAGAAAAGTAATAGTCATGTTTTGATTGGAGTGAGAGGAGATCCTGTGGAGAGAGCAGATCCTACTAAGAACTTTCCTTCAAGCTAACTCAAAGTCATGCCCCCTGAGAAGCAGGATCTGGCCAGAATTTGTGGGGAGATGCTGGGAGAAGAGGTCTGACAACCTATATTCTCCTTTTGAGAAGTGTGGGGGAGCAACTAAACCAACAAAAGTTAAGCCAAGTAAAGCCAGCCTGCCCACTTACCTCTTTAATTTACTTTCTCAAACAGATCATCATTTGGGCTATTCCCCTGAAGTCAAGCATGAAATCCATTTAGCTGGATAGCTACCCATTTCCTCTGACCTGCAAAAGAGAGCCCCTGTTCTTTCAGAATCCCGGGAATGCCAGACTCCAGACAAAACTGGAGTCACATGCCTGGGCCCACTGAGATGCTCCCACCCCCACTGCATGCCAAGGGAAAACATTAACAAAGAGGAGCAGTCTGCCAGCACCACCCAACCCAGGAGCAGAGCTGCTACCTCGTCAGCATAAGTCACTGCATTATTTTAATTCGCTATGAGTTTAAGAGGATCTCTTACATGATGGGAGTTTTTTTAAGCTTTCTTTTGCTCAGGACCCTTTTGGCAGTTTTGTAAAGCTTCTGGACCACTTCTCAGAAAAATGGCTTTGAATGCATAAATTATATTGAAATAAAGTTATCAAAGTATTTTAAAGAAACACATCTGTGTATTATTTGTGCTTCTTTATTAACACAATGAATACAGGATCTAGGAGTGGGTCTAATAACTACCGTAATAGTGATAAGTTTAAGTGACAGTTCAACATCTTATCAACAACTATAATGGATATAAAAGTATCTGTGATTTCTAGTGGTGACAAAGTCAGAGGCACTGGTAAAACTACAGTAGTTTGTTGTCTACATAATGAAAAGAAATGCTAATTTTCATATAGAGGTTTATAGAAATAAAAATGTCATTTCTTTAGATCCAAGTTTATGGCCTCCTCCTAATTCTATTTACTGACCCCTGGGTGTCCATGAACCCCAGAGGACGAACCACTTAGAAGGAGGCAGAGGGACTGTTTCTAGCAGTACTTTTGAGAACTGCAATGCAATGGTCATAGCCACTTGAATTGATTTTGGCAGGTTGAATTAAAGTTATGTTGGGCCTAAATTTGGAGTTTCAGTGTTGTACCTGTGATAACAGGTCTTGTTCTTAAAGTGAAAAGCAGTTTTATATTGTGATCCTGTAGAGTTGTGATCCTGACACATATTCCCTTGCTGAGAGGACCTTGAAGGAAGTGTCACAGCTCACCTGTCAAAGCAGGGGTGTGTGGTAGCCTGAGCCAGGAAGGACTTGATGAGGATGAGTGAACCACCTCTGCCTGGTGAATGAGCCCGTGGCAGGGCTCAGACTGGAGGCTGAAATGCAGAGAGAGCTAGGCAGAGGAGTATTGACTCCTGAAGGTGGGCAGGGAGCCCCCCAGGAGGATGGCATCGTTCTAGCAGAACTAAGTTCTAGAGGAAATAAGTCCAGGCACTTGTCAGAAAAGGAAAGGGACTCTGCCTAACCAAGGAGAATTGACAGCTTCAGCCTCTACCCAGGAAGTCTACGGAAAGCAGACGGAGCAGATTCCCAGTGCAGAAGGGATCTGCAGAAAGGGTCGGCAAGGCACGTGCAGGTCAGGGCACTGGGAATGGAGAAAACCCAAAACAGGAGTGTGTTCCTGAAGAGAAGACAAAGAAGCAATTGACAATTTGAACTTCATTCAAATTAAAAACTTCCATTCATGAAAAGACACCATTAAGAAAATGAAAAGACAACCAGAAACGGGGAGAAAAATGTTCGCAACATACATATCTGACAAAGGATTCATATCCAGATATCTAAAGAAGTCTTATAGATCAATAAGAAAAATGCAAACTAAAGCTTGTAAATGTGCAAAAGCCTCAACAGGCACTTCACAAAAGAGGATAAAAGAATATTCAAATGGTCATTAAGCATATGAAAATGTCATTAATCAACAGGAAAAGTCAAATTAAAACTTCACTGAATATACAACTGAAGAAGGGCTAATTTTTTTTTTAAAATCACTAACAATATTAAGTGTTGGAGAAGATGCGGAGCAACCGGAACTGTCACACAGTACTGGTGGGAATGTATAGCTCACTTTGGAAATTTTGCAGTATCTACTAAAATAAAACACAAATACAGACCCTAAGGCCTAGCAACTCCATTCCTTGGTATAGGCCCAAGAGTGCATTTGTCCATCATCAAACACCAGGTATAAGAATGTCCCTAGCAGCATGGTTCATTATAGCACCAACATAGAAGCAACCCAAATTGAAGTATATTTATACAATGGAACATCATATAGCATGAAAAAGAACAAATTATTACTACACATAACATTGATGAATCTCACAGACATAATTTAGAAAGAAGCCAGACACAAAAGACTATACATCGTATGATTCCATTTAAACGGAGGATAAGAACGGGAAGAACAAACCTGTCCTAATAGAGGTGAGAATAGAGATTGTTTTTACAGGGGGTATTATTTGGGAAGGGGCACAAGGACACTTTCTGTAGTCCTGAATTATAAATATTATAGACTCTCTGAAAAGTGATTTGGAAATGGAATTAATTAAAAACATCCTGTTTATACTATAGATTCAGCCCTTCTCATTCTGTGGTTTTATATTACAAAAAGATTTCATTGTGGCCGTATGAGCACAAAGAGTGCAAAGACAAGCTACAGATTGGTAGAAGATTTTTATAGTAGACTTATCCAACAAAGGGCTTGTTTCTGGGTAAAATGTGCAAAAGATTTGAAATGGTTTTTACAAAAAGAGTATAACCAAATGGCCAATGAGTATATGAAGAGGTGCTCGACCTTCTTCAGGGAAATGCAAATTGAGACTATAGTGTGACACTACGACATACATAACCAAATGACTGAAGGTAAAAAGACTGGCAATACCAAAGGTTGACACGCACCTTGAGCAATGCAGCTCTCATACACTACGATACAGCCACCATGTAAAATGGCAGGACCTACTAAAGCTAAACATGTGCTGCCTTATGAACTGGAAAGGGTGTATCTGTTTTTCAAAAGACATGTAAAAGGTTGTGGATAGCTACGTTAATCGTGATAGTTCCAAACTGAAAACAACCCTCATACCCACCAACAGGAGAATTGAGGAATAATTGTGGAATGCCACACAGCAATAAAAAGAGAGCAAACCACTGAAAAAACACACGAAGATGCATCTCACATATGTTATTGAGCAAAAGAAACCAGACACAAGAGTGTGTATACCTTAGGATTCTATTTACATAAAGCTCAAGAATGGGCACAACCACTTGAATGTGATAGAGGTCAGAGTAGCGATTACCTGGCTGAGGTGTGCATTGACTGTGAAGGAGCATGAGGGAGTCTTCTGGAGCATTGGAATGATATATAGCTTGATCTGGTTATTGGTTACATGGGTGCATAAGTATGTAAAATTAATCAAGCTATACACTTAAAAATTATGCACTCTATTATATTTGTTATGCCTCACTTAAAATTAGGCATCTTCCTGACCCAGAGCTGTAGCTGTAAGATTACAGGGACATCAGGGACCAGGAAAAACAAGCAGGGTTCTTGCCCCATCCAGAGGCAGGCTCTGCAGGGCTGAGGCTACTTCAGCTTAGGCTTCTGAGTGGCTGGACTAAGAGGCAAGTTAAAGAACATCGTAGAAAAGGACCAAGGACCTTGTCCAATGAACTATGCTGGCTTAGGAAACCCTAGTTCAAGTGTTCTGATTTTTCCTGTAGATTCCTACATTGTGTAATGTTCCTTTCACAAAATCCCAGTATTATCTTGGCTTAATGAGGAGGGGAATTGGCTATGCTTAGTTCAGAATAGTCAGGGAGAAGAAAGATCAGGTCCACTGGTAGAAATGGCGAATCCCTTGAGAAAACCCCGGAAGAACCCCATGAAGCCTTGAGTGGGCAAGTCAGGATGGCTAAAGGGCTTTCTCATGGGGCCCAAGTAAAAGGCCAAGAAAGCCACTCACCTCTTTCCACAGCTGAGCAGAAGGTGTTTCTGCAGCCCTCACGCCTGCATTTGATGAGTCAGGGCTGCAGGAACTGAAATGAGAGGCCAGCAAGAGTGTTGAGAATCCACTCTGGGAGGGGAGCATGAAAGTGATGGAGGAGTAATGTGGGAGACAGGGAGGGGAACAAAGTGACCAAGCAGCTAAGAAGACCTGAGCCAAGGGAAGCCTCAGGACCCACCTTCCAGCTCTTCTCACGTGATCCCATCCATCAGCCTGCACTTCTGGCCACACATTGATGCTTCCCATGAAAATTAGTGCCAGGATGGATGGGCTCCAGGGTGACTCACAATAAACAGTGAATGGCAGAAGAATGGCTGGGGATTTGACATATGTTCCACGGCCCATACTTAAAACTTCTTTCCCCTGAATACGAGACAGTGGTTGTAAGTGCCAGCCTTTGTGTGTCACTGTCAGAGAATTTTTCCTAGTTTGAGAATTTTCCCAGAAGATGTAACCAATGAGACTTCCAAACTTCCCAGGTCACACGTAGAAGTTTCAAGTTATCATTATACTAAGGCAGGTCAATCCTTGAAGAAAATAGAAAGTACATGATACCAGCCTTTTACAAAAGAAAAAAAAAAAAAAGATACTCTTACATTTAAATCCTATTCATGGTTCGTTCATCTGGCTTTGGGATTTGGGAGACTGACTTTTCGTGCTCATGTTTATCATTGTGATCATCCAGTGACATATGTTGGGCACCTACTGTGTGTAAAATACTATGCTTGTCTCAGAATTGGTGTGTATACACTCATAAAAGCTACCGGTCGGTCTTGAATCCCAAGATGCCGTTCATTTATTCATTCAAAGAATGTTTATGTGCTGGACACCACGTAGATGTTAGTGACACAACATAACAGAAGCAGTCTCTGCCCCTACAATGCTTACAGTACAAGAGGAAGGCTTTAATTAAAAAAAAAAAAAAAAAAGAAAACCAAAACCAAACCACTCCTCTTGCATATCTCACTCCTTCCCCTAACCCTAAATTACCTGGAAAAGGTAGATGTCAGGTTTAGGATAATCAGGGATACATAGTGGAAATTAAACTCATTGCACTTGGAGAGAGCTACAGATTGAGGGGAAGGGCAGCCCTGGATGAACAAACAGGCCCGGGAAGATGCGGCTATTGGTTCCCTCACATGTTGTATGGAGTTTGAGTGTGTTTGATGGAGGGCAGCTCCATCTTGGGGGGAGAAACACAGGGGTATTGCTATGGTTCTTATTTGGTTGTGTGAGGCCTGTGTCTCCCATGTGGATAAGAATCTCCAAAACTGACTCTGGAGAGTAGGGGTGAGGGGTGGGAGGTGGGCACTCGGGGCAGGCAGAGCCTGCCTAAAGGCAAGACGAACGGATACCATCTGAGACAGCTCTCACCTTGACTGTCCGACTGGGTCTCGCCAAAGAGGGAAGGATGAGCTTCCCTCTTAATATTGCTTCCCATCTATGAAAAGAGAAAACAATATAATATATTTGCATACCGCTATCCAGTTTACAAAGCACCTTTACTTGTACTATCACTTTTGTTTCTCTTAAAGCCTTTTGAGGTAAGCAAGGCAGGCCATTTCACAGATGAGAGAACTGAGGCTCTTTTACAGGTTAAATAACTTGCTCAATACCACACGATCAATTAAGTGGTAAGGTGGGGATTTGAACCCACTTCCTCTGTTAGTCCTGTGTTCTTTCCTCAGGCATAAATATTACTTAAATTTCCAGAGCCGGGACCATGGGTGAGCCCACCCACCAAGGATCCCAGAACCTCCCAAAGTGAAGGTTTGCTCCTAATCTCGCCAAATGACATCGAAGATTCTGCCGGGAAGGAATCTTGTATTTGTGGGAACGCTTCCCAGGAGGGCTTGTCTCCATGTGTGTTGAAGAGAAAACAGATGTCAAGGACAGGTTCTCAGCCTCCGACGCTTAGTCCACTTCATGATTCTCTGCTACAGGCCGAACGAAACAGGGCTCCTGCTTGCCTGACTGGACCGGTTTTTTGCATGTGGAAAATAAATGACTGTCTCCACCATGTGATTCTCGAGGAGGGGGCTGCAAAGCTTCTGTAAAGGCCAGAGAGTCAATACTGTGGGCACTGGGGGCCACGTGCCGTCTCTGTCACTACGACTCAGCTCTGCCACTGCAGCTTGAAAGCAGCCGCAATAATGAATGAGCATCGCTGTGTTCTAGTAACTCTTTATGAGTACTGAAATTTGAATTTCATGTAATTTCCACATATTGCAAAGTATTATTCTTCTATTGATTTTTAAAAATCATTTACAAATGTAAACACCATTATCTTTTTTTTTTTTTTAAAGATTTATTTATTTTATTACATATCTCCCCTTCCCCCCGCTGCGGCGACGCGCCGAGATTGGACACTGTGCAGGCGCGGCTTTCCCCGCTTGTGGGCGGTCTAAGGTCTCTGCGGTCTGCCCGCTAGGAGAGGTCCCCGGGAATTGAACCCGGGGCCTCCCATGTGGTATGCCGACGCCCTATCCACTGGGCTATCAAGCCGGCCACACCATTATCTTGCGGACAATACAAAACAAGAGGTGGGGAGGGTTTGGCCCAGGGCCCATAGTTTGCTGTCCCCTGTTCTAGAGGACCAAAGAGGTCTTGCATGCCCAGATATCTCCCCACAGATACCAGCAATTCCACCATGGGTTCTTCATTCCTTTGGGTTAAACTCTACTTCCTCAGGCTCTTGTTTGAAAAAGCATGCATCCTGGGAGGACGGGCATATTAAATTCCTAACAATTATGTTTTAAAAGTTTATTAGATGACTTAGAATGTAAGCACCATAAGGGCAGGGCTTTTTGTCTGTTTTGTTCGCTTCTCCATCTTAAGTGTGTAGGATAGTGAGCAGTGTAGTACAATTACTCTGTATTAATACTGGTTGAATGAGTGAATGAACTTTCCTCTCTGACCTGAAAGATTGGAGCCGCCAGCAGGGGTGACTGGGAGAGAACAGTGAAGGTAGAGGTGCTAGGTGGGCGGGGCAGTGCCTCGGCCTGTGAGGTGCTGGGTCTGCTGATGCTCCAGGGAGCCTGCAGGCTTGGAAGGGGCAGGCCACTGCTCACGGAGCCTGGGAAGGGGGACAGGAAAAACCCAGCAGCTGCATGGGGCACCCAGAGGAATGACCCCAAGGCCCAGTGGACTCACCTGGTCCATTTCAGTGGAGCAATATGGTCCCTGCCAAGGAAAACATTAGGATCTGACAAGATCTGGCAAGTCCCTGGATGTGCATTTGTGTAAAGTTAGATGGGCTTGCTGGGAGGCGGGGCAAATCTGAACAGATGGTGGAAACGCAGGCATGGGATGTCCAAACCGACTCCCTCTGCAGGGATGTGCCCAGGAAAAGGAAGGCTGAAAGAGGAGAGAAAGTGAAGCTGCTGTTCCTGCCCCCACCCCACCCCCAAGCCACCCACACATTGTCCTAGATCAGACACATCACAAAATGCTGTAGGACTGAATGGATGCAGTGGACACGATGTGTGTTATTAAAAATAACCAGTGGTCCTCACTGTGGCCGCAAGGAAAATCATCAGTCAAGACGGTTACCAGACCAGAAGGATCTTGGAGATGAGCTGTCCTGGCAAAGGGGAGCCAGACTTGGCTTCTCAACTTAAGTTCTCCATGTGCAGAACAGGATTAATTAACAGCTGTCCTCTGGCCACCTTCCAGGCTGTTCTTCATCTCTTGCTTATGGACAGTTAGAGGTGACTGAGTCCCAAACCTATAAAGGGATGGACCAGGTCAGCCACTTTATCTTTGGTTAAATAAATCAAGCAGGGGGGCCGGCTGTAGCCCAGTGGATAAGGGTGCTGGTTCACCACATGGGAGGCCCCGGGTTCTGTTCCCGGGGACCTCTCCAAAGCGGGCAGACCGCCTTGATAAGGGCAAGCCGCCGTGGGCGGGGCAGAGCCGCCGTGGGCAGGGCAAAGCCACCACAGGCAGGGCAAGTCACCCGCGAACGGAGCAGATCCGCCCGTGAACGGAAGCAGACCTGCCCACGAACAGAGCAGAGCCACCTGCGCAGTGACCTGGCTCGGCGCATTGCTGCAATGAAGGGAGACAGAGCAGACACAGAAGAATGCAGAGAAATGAACACAGCAAGAGCAAGCAGAAAGGGGGGCGGGGGTGGTATGTAACAAAACAAAAAAAAAAGAAACCTTTAAAAATAATAATAATAAATAAAGCAGGGCCCTGTGAGCCCTTCCAGGTGGTATAGGAGGTGAGGTCCCCACACACATGGCCCAGTAGCCCCAGGACAGGATGAACTAGCAGGATAAACTGTGCTCCCCATTTGAGCTGGAGTCTGTACCTGAGGTCTGGATCTGGGGTCTGTGCCTGGGGTCTATACTTGAGTTCTTTACCTGAGGTCTGTACCAGAGGTCTGTACCTGGGGTCTGACATGGAAAAGTAGAGGTAAACATTAGGGCCAACACAAGAACTACAAAATTTAGGGAGGGGAAAATTGAGAAGATTTGATTTGAGGAGATAGTTGTAGAGACATGGTCTGAGATGTTCTCTTTTCCTTAGTATACCCACAGCAGCGTGGTGTTTGAAAGAGTCAGCTGGACCTGGGATTGTATCCTGGACCTTACTAGCTTTTTACCTTGGGGCAGGTTATTTTATCTCACTCTGGCCTGAGTCTTATTTACCTTGTTGGCTTATTGTGAGGGTTGACTGAAATGATGTATGTAATGCAATGAGTACAGCGCCTGACACATAGGACACGCTTGGTAAATAGTACTTGCTGTTGTTTTTTTTTTTAACTGAAGTTTATTAAAACCTTTTCCTTTTACTCTTAATTAGTAAGTCTTGGTCGACCCATTGCCCCACTTCTGTGAAGAGAAGAGGCCCCTGCAATGTCTCCTGACATCTCTGCACTTATTCCTCAAACTTGTCTGCCAGAGCTCCCCAGTGAGGAGAGCAAGTACCTGCTTGGACATGGTCCAAAATGGCCACCTGCCCTCAGGCAATTTCTTTGACGTTTCGTGTTTTAATTTAAACATTCTTGCCATTTTTGCATTTTATAGCATGAAATGTTTTAATATATTTAAAAAATCTTACGAATTTCTTCTCCCAGAATTTTGAGTAACAAGGAGGCTCTGAGAAGATGGGTATTCATATCCCTGTTGGAAAATCTTGTACCAACACCTCCTCTGCCTCTGGCAGGTCAGCAGGTCAGAGGGGGGAGGCTGGAGGGAAGGTTTCATGAAGATGATGAGGCCTGAGCTGGGCTAGTAGGATTTGGACACATGGAAAGACAGAGGAAATGTCATGAACAAAGGTCTGGAGGTGGGGCACACAAATGAAACTCTCGAAGAACCATGAAGAAACTTTGTTCCAGAAACCAGGAACTGGGGGTTCTTTCTAATCTTTGTGTCTCATTCTGGTAAACCTGGTAAAAACCTGATCCCACAGGAGGCAGGTTTGCCGTCCCAAGGCCATCAGTCACCTTCAGCAGCTTGGCGGTCTCTTCACACTCCCCTCACTCACTCCCTGCACATTTTCCATCTGGACAGGAGGCCCCGTGCAAGAATGACTGGCGCCAGGCATTGCTCACGTGCCTCCCTCAGGACTCATGGTCATTAAGAGATTTCTCATAATGAGCACTTTGGCCCCAAAGCACCCAGCTTTCCCTGCCCTCCTCCCCCTTCCCGGGCCAGGCACCTCCTCACTGTGAGTACTGTCCCATCCGCCTTCCTCTTCCTTCCTTTATAAAGCTTCCTTCCTGAGGGTCTTAACGAGGGCTGAAGGCCAAGGGGAGGGTGAATTATGATGCTCACTCGGTTCTGCTACAAAAAGTATGAGCTGCCTCAATGTGCTGATTAGTGAGACTTGATTCTTATCACCAGAATACTCCCATATTGCTCTTTGACTTTTAGCCCTCTTCCTCCAGGCTTGAGTGGAGATACCAAGGAAACGAAGCAACGGATGGTCAGTTGGAGGCTCTAACAATGCCCTCCTCCACTGACACATTTGCCACCACTGAAGGAGGCTGGGTTGCTCTCACTGGTTCAGGATGGGACTGTAATAAGGGGTCCCTTGGAGCTTACCCAGTCCTTAGAGTTGTTTTGTGATGTTTGCTCTTTGTCTTAAACCAAAACTCATGCCTCTGGAGCCTGACTGCAAGGAACACAAGGCAAGTGGACACCGTTTTTGTGTGTGTGTCTTCCCAAGCAGGTAGGCACGTCCTTGAAGATGGGATTGCCCTCTTCACTTGTTCCCTACAGTGCTGAGCATATGGTAGCTCTCAGTGAATACTTGATGAAGGACTTACTGGGTTTCCAGCCAGGATGTTT
>PVKH010021157.1:0-14407 GCA_004027955.1 Chaetophractus vellerosus | reverse complement strand
GTCCAAAAAAGGCTTTTAGACAAAAGGAGATGCTTAAATTAAGCCTTGAGAGACAAATTCTCTGAGATTAGGCTGACAATGTGTTGGTGATTACAGGGAGGGCATTTCAGGCTAAGGAAGCAACATGATGAAGGCAGAAAAACACATCCCAGCAGAGCATGCATAGAAAAGCAAATAGTTTAGCACAGCTGAAGCAAAGAGGAGATAGGGTCGACGAAAGCTGAGCAAGAGGGAATGGAAAAGCAGCACACTAAGAGATAAGGTAAAGAGGTAGGGAAGGGTCAAGCCCCCAAAGACCTTGTAGGCTTTGTGTGGCAGACTGCTAGTGGTCCTCCAATATCCATTCCCCCTTTTTCTATAATAATAGAGCTCTCCTATTTTTAGCTGGACGCAAGGCTTCTCAGACAAAAGACTCCATTTCCCAACCTCTCTTGTGGCTAGGTGTAGCCAAGTTCTGGCCAATGGGCTGAGAGTGAAAATGATTTACACAACTTTCCGGGTTTGTACTCTTAAAGGGAAGGGCCCATCCTCCTTGTCCTCATTTCCTTATTCATTCTGGCTACACTTCTGACATAGTGGTGAAACATCCAGGACCACATGGTTAAGGACAATGGACTACAGATGGTGGAGTGACAAAACAGAAGGAAACTGGATTCCTAACAATGTGGAGCCATCATATAAGCCCCGAGTAACACTTCTAACTTGTTAAAGCCATGTGATTTTGGATCTCTGTTACTACAGCTGAGTTAATTCAGCTGATTAATGAATTTGGAATTACCTTATAAATACCAAGAGCCTCTGAATATGGTCTCATTTTTAAAAGACTGCTCCGGCAGAAAAGTGGTGGGTGGGTAGTAGGGGAAAAAGTTTAAAGATTATTTTTACAGTTTGAGGGAGTGAAGGTTATGCCTAGTCTAAGATAATGACTAATATGAAGACGTACAGAAAGGGATAAAAATGAGAGGTGTGAAAGAAGGGAGAATTGATAGGATTAGATAACAGGTGGGATTAAGATGAAAGTGGAAAAGAAAGAATTTAGAATGATTACAAAGTTTCTGGCTTAGGTGACTGAGTGGACAGTGATGCCTTTCATGAAGATGAGAAACAGAAGAGTTTTTGTTTCATTTGTTTGGAAAATCAATCAAGAGAAATAAGTTTAGTTTCAGCAAAATTTCTGCTTCCCAGTCCTGTGACTTTAGGCTTTGCTGATTCAGAAGTTCCAAAAGGAGGATTGCTTCTACCAGGGGACACTGCAATGATTCTATTGAACTGGAAGTTGAAATGGACACCTTGTCACTTTGGGCTCATGTCTCTGAAACAAAGGGAATTACTGTACTGGCTGGGGTGATTGATCCTGATTACCAAGAGAAACTGGACTGCTACTATTCAATGGTGGTAAGGAGAAATATGCCCAGAATGCAGCAGATCCTTTAGGATACCTCTTAATACTTCTATGTTCTGTGATTAATATAAAAACTATAATAATCCAATTCAGGAAGGACTGCAAATAGCTCAGACCCTTTAAGAATGAAGGTTTGGATTACCCTACCAGGCAAAGAACCATGACCAGCTAAAGTGCTCGCTGAAGGCAAAGGGAATACAGAATGAAAAATAGAAGAAGTAGTTATAAATACTATGATCACTGACCGGTTGCAGAAATGAGGACTATAATTGTTAAATTTCCTCCTTATCTTTTAATGAATGTTTTATTATATATTTATTTTATATGTAAAACCTTGGTTTTCTTCCTTCTCCTATCCCCTTATCATCTAACATAAGATGTATTAATAATAGTTAACATTACATCAAAATATTTCAATTACAGAATACCAGCTTCAATCAGGTGACCAGTTACAGAAACAAGGACTGTAAGTTATTAATATCTCTTCCTTAATTTGATATATATGTGCTTGAATATATACGTGTATAGTAATCAAATATTTAATCAATATTTTTTGATTATTTGTTTTCTCCCTTTAAGGTGTATTAATAGTTAACTTTAGTACAAAATAGTGAAAAAAAAGTTAACTTTATCTCAAAATTTAAGGGATATGTGAATCAGCTAGAAGAATATTTCCCCCAAAGTTAAAAAAGCTCCTTTATATCCTCTTCTGGGAAAAGGATCAGAGTGTTTTTGATTGTGCAGGAATAATCGTATCATGTTAGGTACAAAAATCTCCTTTGTGGCTAACCCTAATTAGAAACATACAAGAGAAGGAATTGTGGGAAATGTAGTTCAGTCTAGTCAAACTGACACATTATAAAGTCATCACAAGGAAGTAAAAAATGCATAAATACACAATAAATAGAAAAAGAAGCCATTAGCTGATGAGAATTTTTTTTTTTTTTTTAAATTCTGGAGGGCAATGAACAAATATGAGTGGTAACTTACGAAGAAGGAAGAAGCTGAAGTTAGAGTGCTGGTTGCAGAAGGGGATATAATAAAAATGGGACTGGCTTGCTCACGAACCCTAGAGAAGTTCAAAATTCTCAGATACCAGGAATGCTGAGGAAGGACAGGAGTAAGACTTGGGCTAAAAAGATGTAAATTAAAGTCTATATTCAAAATCATCAAACAGCCTCCCCCCTAAGCTGAATGTCTCTAAGGTCTTATATTTGAGGGCTCCCTAGTATTAGCAGCCAGTTTGTAGCCCTTCACCACCACACACAGAACTCCCAATCAGATTCTCAGTGTCTCTCACTCCTAAATATAAATGGACAACCAAGGATCACTAAACATTTGAGGAAGGCCTCCAAAATGAAAGGGACCAAAGATAAAACACATAGAAAGTAGAAATGAAGAAAACAGAGCTGTGGCAGTTTGAAATTATTTTATGAATCCCCAAAAGAGAAAGATTATGTTTTTAAAACAATCTATTCCTGTGGGTGTAATACCATTTGATTACATTAAATTTGGTTGTGGGTCCTCTGAAGTGATTACTTGATAAGATTACTTTAGGGCTTTTAATTGGACTATATCAGTGAGGTGTGAGCCAGCTTGGATCTCCACCCTCTGGCTGGGTCTCATATAAAGGGAAACACAGAGAGACAGACACAGACAGACACACACATAAAGGAAGCCACCATATTTGACCCTGCACGAAAGAGAAAGGACTCCATTTTTGCCCACAGCTAAGCTGCAAGAAGAGAAGCCCCTGAGAGGCTCAAAAAGCTGAGGCCCAGGAAGAAATGAGCCTTATGCCTGATGACTCACAGCTGAACTCAGGAAGAAAGCGGAGCCACCAAGACTGAGAGAAACTAAGAAAGAAGGGCCAGTAAGAGACAAGTCCTATGTTGGGTTTGCCTACAGCTGAAAGACAGACCTCGGCAGAGATTGGCAGGCATCTTGCTTCACCACGTGGCTGCTGACTTTGGTGAGAAAGCACCTTTTGGGGTACCTTGGGCTGGACTTTTCACATAGAACTTATGTAAGCTTTTACCCCAAATAAATCTCCTGTATAAAAGCCAACCCCATTTTTGGTACTTTGCATTGGCAATTCTTGAGCAAACTAAAACAAAACATAATGTAAAAACAGAAGAGGACTAAAAAAAAAAAAAAGAGAGAAACTCAAATTGGTATTTTCAGAAGGTTTCTTAAAGATATAAATCAAGAATATCCTATATATATAAAATACAGCTAACGCAAAACCAACGGGGGGGTGGGCGTGGATAAATAAATAAATCTTAAAAAATATATATTACAAGAAGAAAGATAACTGGAAATTACAGAAAAAAGTAACCACAGTATACTATTTGGTTCTACAATGAACATTTACAAAATAATGCAAACATTGCTTACTGATTAATCTAAAATCATGATATAAATAATAAATATATCGGACAGATGGGGTTAGGGAAATGAGTGTGGTGTAAGAACTAAAAACAGTAAGTAATTATATAATATCTAAAATGTATGGATGAAGAAAGAACAGCATAAGCAAATTATTTTGAGATATAAAGCTAATTACCAAAAGAAACGGCTAAGAAATAAAAGAAGATGCCACTGGAAAACAAATGAAGGAGGGCTTGGGGCAGTGGATGGCTGGTTTTCTTGATTTTGTTTTAACCGTGTTTATGTACATCACTTTGACAAAATGTAAAATGTGTTTTTTTAAAGGACAGAGAGGGGATAAGACCTAATCAGGAGAATGGCTTTTTCTTCTGAGACTACAAGAAAAAAGATGAAGGTGGGTACACAGAATATTGATAAAGATAAAGGCTGGAAATGAGGGGTATCACTGGGCCTGATAGCCTTGACTTTCTCTGTGAAGCAAGAAGCTAAATTAAAGATATAAAGCCTGTAGCAGTTTGGTATTTATGAATTCCAAAAACAGATATTGAACTATGTTTCTAAACTGGCTTGTTTGCATATTAGATTGTATTGGATTCAGAGGTTTTGCTTTTACTTGATTAAATTATGATTAAGGCTTTGATTGGGCCATGTCAGTAGGACGTTGAGTCCCTGCCCCCTTGGTGGGTGGAGACTCACAGAGAAAATGACATGGCAGAGGAGAAAGCTGGAGTTTTGGACACTGAAGCCCGGGAAGTAAGCAAGCAGAGAAGCAGATAAGTGAGGAGAGAGAAGGCTCCATTAGACACAGCAGAGGCCCCAGGAAGAGAGATGAGCCATTTGCCTGAGAGTTTACAGCTGGCCTTGTGGAGAGAGCAAAGCAGGTAAGCCCTGAGAGAAACAAGCCTCAGGAGAGAGAGAAGACTTGTCCCAGCCTGCCACTGAGATTGGAAGAAGGTGGAAGCCTTGGGAGGAGGAGGAAGACTGAACCCTCGCAGACATCTCCTGCCATCTTGCATCAACACATGGCAACAGACTTTGGTGAGGGAAGTAACTTACGCTTTATGGCCTGGTAACTGTAAGCTTCTACCCCAAATAAAGACCCTTTATAAAACCCAACAGAGTTCTGGTATTTTGCATCAGCACCCCTCTGGCTGACTAATACAAAGCCAAATAAAAATGTTTGCTGAGACAGAAAGCAGCACTAGGGTAGATGATCTACGTAAAGTGGTGACAGCTTAGCACAGCTATGATAGGTAAAGGGAAAAGTAGCTGACCAGGGACTTGTCAAAGGATGCATTGCAATGCTAAGAATGGAGGCCATACATCAGGGCTTGTTATGATTTGGTTCCTTTTCCTGAAGTTACATATACTAATTCAAAATGCCTGGAATAATAATCTTAGGTCATTTAAACTGTGTAAAATCATCTGCTGTGCATTCAATTCAGCAATTATTAATTCATATTAATGATAAGAGAAGACTATCCCCCAAAACATACAAGAGTTAGTGAGAAACTTATCAATGTTATCTAGTATTGTAATCAAATTCTGGATGTGAATGAGCTGCCTTCTAACTAAATTCTGAATGCTTTGAGAACTATTTCCATGATTGACATTTTGGCATAAGCATCATTTACTGAACACCTATAAATTTATCAGGTACTGGGTTAGTGCTAGAAATAGCATGATATCTAACCTCAAGGAGTTCACAGTTCACAGTTCACAGAAGAGTGAGACAAGTAAACAAACCATTAAAACAGATTTTGATAAACATAGGGCATGTTTGTCTTGCTCACTGTGGTAAGCCCCAATGTCTGACTCACTGAAGGATCCTAATACATAATTACTGAAGCATCATCCCTGAGGCAGGAAAAATATGAATCAGCCAAGCAAATAATGGGAGGAAAAGGATTCTAAAAAAAAGAGGAGGAATGTTAAAAAAAAAAATTCAGAAGAAAGCACAAAGGAAGAAGGAGGCAATTAAAGGTATACAGAGAAGAATGAAGTAGAGAACATGGCAAAGAGTCAATAAAGATAATGAGCTCATTACTACATAGCCCCATGCCTACACACAGAGCAGGCAGTTTCCATGAAAGGGTAGGATGCTTTGCTTTCAGACTAAATTTGTGATCAACTTTCAAGGGCCATCATTTTATTTATTCTTTAGGGCCAGAATATATATCAACCAATTGAAATATACTTTTAATACTACATATAAAATAGAAATTATTTACTAGTACAGAATTTTCAAGTTTTCAAGGTTCAAGGGTGTTACAAAATGCCAGAGTATCAAAATCTTTTTCATGTATAAAAGCAAAAAGTTGCTAGGTCTATGGAATAAATATATTAAGAGATACTCATACTAAATGTACAAAAATAAGCCATCTTTGCACAAATACAATGAAATACTGTTTTTTTTACTGTGACCTTTTTAACATATAAAAGGATATGAAATAAAGTGAAAACACAGCAATTACTCACTAAATACAATTACAAAAAAATGCATCCATGCACATTGATTAAAGAAAAATAAACAAGCATTTGGTGTTAAAATATTTAGAAAAGTTTTCTCTGTAAAGTTAAGTGTCTCATAAGACCCTGAAACAAACACACACACACACACACAAAATCACTTTATCTAGGTATAAAACCCTTAGAACTAGTATAAAAATTTCAAAATATGATACAAAATTTCCAAAATGGGTATAAAAACTGAAAAGGTGTGAAGAAATACAAATGTCCCTACATAAACATAAACATTTACATCAATATTCTAAAATCAGCAGACCATGTGAATTACAAAATACTACATTTTGGAATCAAATTCCTGCCCTTTTAGTTTTCCTATGAAATAACGCCTATTTTCTAATATGTATAAACAAAGTGCCTAAAAATCAAAATTCCCAAAGAGAAATAATCACTATAAACTGAAACATCCATGACAAATGAAGCATAAAATGAAACTATAGCATTTATAGTCCCTTACTAATCCTAAAACAGTTACAGAATGGAAGAGGTACACAATTACAATCCTAAAACCATCTAAAAAGTAGTCCTGATGAATCTGAAGCGCTGATATTACAAGACGTCAATTCTTCCTCAAAATGATCATCAGTCTTTGCAATACTCATCAAAACCCCAGCAGGGGGAACCGGCTGTAGCTCAATTGGTAGGGCTCCGGTTTACCACATGGGAGGCCCCAGGTTCAGTTCCCAGGGCCTCCTCGAGCAGGCAGACCACCTTGAGAAGGCAAGCCACCGTGGGCAGGGCAAAGTCGCTGCGGGTAGGGCAAAGCTGCCATGTGCAGGCAGGCCGCCGCGCAGTGAGCTGACTTGGCGGGTCACCACAGCGGGGGGAGACAAGCAGACACAGAAGAATGCAAAAATGAACACAGCAAGAACAAGCAGAAAGGGGGGGGGGATATATAATAAATTAAAAAAAAAAACAGGTTTGTGAAAACTGACAAGCTGATTTTAAACGTTATAATGGAAATGCAAAGGACCTAGGAATAGCTAAGACAATCTTGAATGCAGGTCAGTAAACTGGCCCAAATAGGCCAAATCTGATTAGGAGTCGTTTTTCACATTTTTAAAGGAGAAGATAGGAAGAGAGGAAGGGAGAAAGGGAGAAAGGAGGAAAGAAAGGGGAAGGAAAAAGGAGAAGAAAGGAAGGAAGGAAAATATTTGAGAGGGACTACATGTAGCCTACAAAGCCTAAAAATATTTACCATCTGACCACTTACAGAAAAAGTTTGCTACTCTGATCTAAATGAACAGAATTGGAGGGCACACACTAACAGACATTAAAACTTAAAAAGCTACAATAGTTAAAGACAGTTTGGTATTAATGCAAGGATAGACAACTAGGTCAAAGGAATAACATAGAGTCTAGAAATAAATCCACAGATGTAGACACTTGATTTAAGATAAATATGACATTGCAAAGCAACAACGAAAGGATGACCTTTCCAATAAAGGATGCTGGAGTCCACTGGAAAGTAATATGGAAAATAAGAAAGCTTGACCTCCTATCTCACTACATTCATTAATAAATCTATTCTATAAGGATTGCTCATTTAAGAATAAAAGGTAAAACAATAAAAGATAGAAGATAAAATAGGATTATATATTCATGGCCTTGGGGTAAGCAAAGATTTCTTAAACAGGGTACAAAAAAGCACTAACCATAAAGAAAAAGATGGATAAAATAGACTACTAAATTAAAATCAAGAATTTCTGTTAATAGAAAGATACTATTAACCCTCAGGAAACACTGGAATTCACAGGACCCAATTATAGTTTTTTGCCGTTGTTGTTGTTTTTAAGGAGGTACCAGGGACTGACCCTAAGACCTCGTACATGGGAAGCAGGCGCTCAACCACTGAGCTACATCTGCTCCCCAAATTATAGTTTTTGAGGCTCTTTTAAGAAATTAACTCCAATTATTATTTTTTTAATTTCTAATTATTTTTAAGGATTGACATAACATTTTTTCTTAGAGGTTTTCCAAAGAACAAAAAGGAAACTTTTTTTTAATAGAACAAAACATTCTATCTTGCAATTACCATATGGACCCACCAGATCCTTTATATATCCTTTTATAAATGGGATCTTAGTGATATTTTTCCCATATCATGAAACATTTTGTGATTTTCTTAGCCTAGAATTCATTACTTATCAATTATTCCTAATTATGCTATAAAAGATTAAAATAAGAAGAAAACAAAAGAATGATGGAATTGCCTACAAAGATGACACAATGGAAAAATAAACTGTCATCCCTCTTGCACTGCCCAAAATACTATAGCGTGCTTTTAGATTTCAATGAACACAGTTGAAAATTCAGAAATTTTCATTTCCTGCTTATAATGACAAAGAAGAAAACTTAAAGAACAAGTTGTTTCAAAATTATTAAATTAAACAGAAGATAAATGCAGAAACAGCAACAAATCTAGGCTTTAATAATGACGTCAAATAGCTGATGAAAGTGAAATCTCAGACTATGAGTCTTCACATGATGATATCCTTGATGAAATTCTCAAACTCAATATTCAACAAATTAACAATACATACTTAAGGACAGAAAGGAAATGTGGTATCCTCTTCTACTTTGTTATTCAATAGGAAGAACTTCATCACATATTTTGTGACAAGAACCTGGACCATACTGTTTTGCTAAAAGGATATGCAACAGAATTACTTCACCTTTTATGATGTTTGTGTAGCAAGATTTACTTGATACAAAGAGTTTTTCTCTTTCAAAATTCTTAGAAATTTCTAATAACTTGTTCTTCACTATCCCTTTATTCTTTTCTTTTTTTAAATAATTTTTTATTCCCTTTATTCTTATTTCAGTAAATTATTCATAAAATTACTTTCAAATTAAAAACAATAAAAAGGGTTCACTGGACCCAGGTGGTGTATGGTGAAGACTACTTTTCTGGTGTACTGAGGGTTAAGAAAGTAAAACCATTGAGCTACAAAGTGAGAAATTTGCAACACATATAATGGACAAAGAATCTAGAATATATTTCTAGACAAAATATCTAGAATATATTTGAAAAACTCCACAGGAGTGGATGTGGCTGAAGCAGCTAAGTGCCCACCTCCTGCATGGAAGGTCCCAGGTTCAGTTCCCAGTGCCTAAAGAATACAAAAAATGTGCGGACATCAAGAAAAAAAATGAGCAGACAATGAGCAAAAACAAAAAAATGAGCAAGGAGTAGATGTGGCTCAAGCAGTTGAGCACCTGCTTCCCAAGTGGAAGGACCCAGGTTCAGTTCCTGGTGCCTCCCAAAGAAAAAACAGACAACAAGCAAAAACAACAAGCAGACAATGTGCAAACAACGAGCTAACAGATGAGGGAACCATGGGGGGGGTGGGTAAAAATACAGTTACTAGAAGTAAATGCATACATAATTTCACATCAAATCTTATATTTTAAAAAACTCTAATAATCAGTAAGAAAAAAAGCAGATATAATACAAAGAAAAATGAGGGAAAGACTTGAATAAGCATTTCATAGAAGAAGAAATCCAACTGATCAATAATCAAATGGAAAGGGAAAGAGGAAATCTAAATAACCAATAATCAAATGGACTAATTTCCTTCATTGGTTATCATGGAAATGTGTATTAAAATCATACTGAGATAACACTAAATATCCACCAAGATGGCTAAAATTTAAAATTTTACAATACCAAATGCTGACAAGGATGAGAAAAAACTGGAATAAACAAACACTGCTGATAATAGTGTAAATTCAAACCACCACTTTGGAAAACTGTTTGAAAATACTGCACCTATCAAAGCAGAACATATACATACCCTATGATCAAGCAATTTCAATCCTTGGCATATATCCAACAAAATTAAATACATACACACACACACACATCTAAAGGGACACACAAAGCACCAAAATATACATAGCTGTATTTTTCACAATGGCCAAAAAACTTAAATAATCATCAACATTAGAATGGATAAACAAATTGTGCTATATTCATATAAGAGAATACTATACAGGAATGAGAATGAACCAACTATTTACTGCCATACACAACATGAATGAATCACAATACCATAATGATGAATGAAAGTTGCCAGATTCAAGAGTACAGTATGATTCCATTTACATAAAATTCCATAACGGGCAAAAATAAATCTACAGTATAAAAAGTCAGAACACTGGAACTTTAATACTGTAATAACATGTTATTGGTAAATAAGTTCTGTCTTCTCAATATTTTTTTTCTATCCAACTTTGTTTTTTTTTTCAAGTTGAGTGTCTATCATCTCAGTTATTTGTTTATAGCAAAATCTGAATTAAACTAATGAAGGTAGTTCATGAGTTTTCTTAACAGTGTGGCTTATTCTTCCCCAGCCTTTCTCTAAGCAGCTTCCCATTTTTTTTTTTTTTTAACCTAAGTACACAGGAGATAAAAGAACTATGCCTGGGTAATAGTCACAAACTATACTCTAAAAAAGGCCAAGGGAGCAAAGGTAGTAAAAGGGTGATAGAAATGGTAATGACATAAATTAGCTTTGAGAAGTTTTCAAGACAAGGTGGATAATTTGATCAGGATCCTATTCCAGGACAAAAAAATGCCATCCTTACCAAATTTGCAGGTGAAAAAGATGGGGAAGGATATCTCATAACTAAAACAAAGAAATCAACATTCATCAAGATTTCGACAGATTAGAATGAAGGACCAAACCTAGCTAAATGAAATGTAAAAATAAATATAAAGTCTTAAACTAGAAAAAGAAACAAAACAAATAACAAATTAAAAAACGGTGCAAATTCAGGGGAGACTTGGTTTAATAACAGTTAATGTGAAAAAGATCTCAGAAGCCAAGATGATGTTAAGCTCAACATGAGTCAACACTGTGACAGTGCTGACAAAAATACAACCAATAAAAGGTGATCTCTTAAGCCATCTAAGTACATTATAACAAAGTTGGTAACCGGTCCTCTACAACCGAAGCGTTCGTTTTGAAGGAGAATGACAAACCAAAGGGCATCAAAGGACAGTGAGGAGAACAATAGGAGGAAGCTAGAACAAATGTTAGTGTGAAAAGAAAGAATCTGAGTTTCTGTGACAGCAGAGCAGAGTGGATAAGGCAGGATGGATGGGGGAGAAATGAAGGTGGTCTTTAAATAAACATGGGACACAGTACAGAAGAGGGATAACTCATTCTGTGTTGCTCCACAGAGGCAGATCGAGAATCAACAGGTAGAAATTACAGCAACACATTTAGGTTCAGTGTAAGAAATACAATTTCTAGAAAACTATTGATTTCTTATATGGCAGTGATCCTTCTTGCAATGCAGATGTTCAAGCAGAGTCCAACACCTGCTTGTTAAGAAAGTACAATATGGGAACCAGCTGTAGCTCAATTGGTAGGGCTCTGGTTTACCACATGGGAGGCCCCGGGTTCGGTTCCTGGGGCTTCCTCGAGAATGCAAGCCGCCACGAGCAGGCAAGCCGCCGCGCAGTGAGTTGACTCGACGGGATGCCGCAGCAGGGGGAGACAAGCAGACACAGAAGAACGCAAAGCAAAATGAACGCAGCAAGAACAAGCAGCAAGGGGGGGATATATAAATAAATAAAAATAAATCTTTAAAAAAATTTTTTTAAAAAGTACAATAAAGTTAAAAAGGTATCACAAAGAAAACAACAACAACAACAACAACAAAAAGTGGATCAGAAGGTCTTGTTTCTAATCCGATCTCAACCATTTACTAGCTATGTCATCTGGAGCTATTTATCCAAATCTCAGCTTTCCTTATCTATTTACCTCATGAGATCACTAAGAGGAATAATTAAGGTAACAGATGCAAGAGCCACCATGACTAACTAAAATGCAAATCAAATGTGAGTTACCATAGAGGGACATATTGTACTAGATAAATTCTAATATCTTTTTGAACACTAAAATTATTAACTGAACCTCTGAAGCAAGAAAAACTTAAAACACATCCTAAATTTAGCTAAGATTTGGTAGGCAAAAGAAAGAAAACATTAATATGATAGAAAACAAAGGAGCAGGAAATTTGTGTTTGATGAGGTGTTAACAATATACTTCTCCGTATAAATTAGTCAACTAAACTAAAAGGCCAAGGCTCAATCCAGGAGAGAAATAGGAATTCAAGAAGATATACATGCTGTGGCAGTTTGAGATTATTTATGAATCCCAAAAAGAGAAAAGATTATGTCTGTAAACTAATCTATTCCTACTGTGTGGTACCTTTTGATTGTATTAGATTCACCTGATATGTCTTTGATTAAATTACCTCTTAAGACTAGGGCTTTTATTCTACCACATCAGTAAGGCATGACTCAGGTTGAGTACCCACCCCCATGGTGGGCCTATATAAATGGACACTCACTCAAGAAGACACATGAGAAGAGAGACGGAGCTGTCATGTTTGATCCTGGGTCCCTGGGGAAAGAAGAGCCATTCCCCTGATAGTTTGCAACTGAAGAGATCAGAGCAGCTGAGCAGCTGAGAAGGCCTGGAAAGAAATGAGCCTATGCTAGAGACTGATATAGGAATCCCTGAGAGACCAGGCAGAGATCATCCACCATCTTATTTCAATACATGGCAGCTAACTTGGGCAAGAAAGTACCTCTTATGGTACCTTGAGTTGGACTTTCCACGGCCTTGGGACTGTAAACTTTTACCCCAAATAAATACCCTTTAGAAAAGCCAAGAGATTTTTGGTACTTTGGATCAGGACCCCTTTGGCTAATACACATGCCAAATAAATCAAGACTTCAAATGGATTTGTAATCACTGACAGTATAAATATTATTGAATCATGCTTACATAGTAGCTTTGCTCTGGGGACACTGGACTCAGTCCCACTCTCCTAGCTACATTACCTCAAGCAAGTTACCTAATCCTCTCAGGCTCAGTCTATAAAGGGTAAATGCAGGAGAACCTGACTGTTTCATAAACTGTTGAGAAGATTGCATGAGTTAACATATGCCAATTCTCTAGCAAAGCCTTCTGCTACACAGAGGATTTCATGTTATTGACCCTTATCTTCCCTTAGCTTTGCTTTGGATAGAGTTTTGTGTCACACTGTTTTCAGAATTATAAACTTGGAGAACAGATAAAAGATATATTTTGTTTTTAAATGTTAAAATTAGGTTTAAATTTAAAATGATGCTGTAAATCCACTGATACCAAGATGGAAAGCTAACCAATATACTGAAAGGTGGGAAAAAAATACATTATAAGAGATACTCAGTCTGAACCCATTTTTATTACATAAAAAAATAAAAACAATTATCTCCAGATGGTGGAATTAGGTGACTTTTACCTATTTCTATACTTTCCTGTAATGTCTGAATTTTGTATAAGGGGTATATATTTCTATATAATTTCCAACTAAAAAAAAAAAGATTTTTTTTCTATAGAAAAATTAGCATTTAGGTCAACCTGGGGAAAAAAAGATTTTTATAACCTTAGGAAAATGAACTTAACCCTTTTTAAAAGGCATGAAGAGAAAAAACTTAGAAAGTATATTAACATTTTTGTTTTCTTTTCTAAATAAAAATGTGATTCAAACAAAAGAAAGACATCTCCCTAATTGATGAAAATATAAATGCCCATGCGGCCACAGATTTTGTCTGTTCTGTTATAGTCACTACTATAACCCCACGGCCTACCACTGAGCAGGAACTTAATATTTGCTGAACAAATGGATAAAATAAAAGTCCCATTTACCTTTACACTAAATTTCATTGCTTTATATCACTAGAATATTGGCTTGTTCATCTTTATCCCCAACAGTTAGCGTATTCTCTAACAAACAGTAGTCACCAATTCAGTTGTCAAATAAATGAAAAGCAAGAAAAAGAGATATAATTTATTCAATAAATATTGCTTTTGAAGCTGAAAAGTCATTGAGAAATTGATAAACATTACTCTAAAACACTAAATTAATTCTGGACTATAACCTCTACATATAGGATATAAAGGTAATGATTTCAAAGAAATGGGGCATTTCTAGATTTTGTTATGTCATTTCTAATAAGCTAACAATACTCACAGTTAATTTTGAATTGGGAATATATAAAAATTAAAAGCACATAAAAGAGAA
>PVKH010021156.1:0-14405 GCA_004027955.1 Chaetophractus vellerosus | reverse complement strand
AATAGGATCCAGAAAAATCTGAGGAATTTTTGTCCATGTAATTTCCAGATTGGCCAGCAGATGGCACTTGCCAGAGCACCTTTGATTGGAGGTGTTTCTGTCTCAGCTTTCCTGTGTTCCTGATCTAATTCTCCAGAATGGAGAGTTAAAGTAGGCTCTACTGGCTGAATTCACTGAAGAAAAGCCCCACAACTTCCCCAACCTTTTCCCTTGAAACAGCTGACAGGGAGGAAGTCTCTTCCCCTCTCAGGTTGCTGCAATGATCCATGGTTTTCTCTCCAGATCAATTACTTGGAGGTGGATGAGGGGAGCCATTTTCAGCTGCTGTGAGGGCTTGGTAGGTCATGGTTGCCTTTTTGGTTTCTTTGTCTCTCTGTCCCTCACCATTGTGGGACTTGTATAACACTAACCTCATCTGTTGACCACCAATGCAGGTAAAATCACCTACAGAGTATTGGAGACTCACTGTACCCAACATCCTCTCCCTTTTCCCTCTTCCCATATTAATAAACTTTTCATGTGAGGATGGTATGTTTGTGACAAATGATGTACAAAAATTGAAACATAGCTACAATCCATGGTCAATGGTTTACATTATTGTTTACAATTTAGACTATTCACTTTTATAAATTTTTGCTGAAATTAAGCATGACCTGTATCCAACATTTCAAGATCATGCAGAACACTCCCATTGTCCCCTAAATACCCGATCTTCCATCTATTTTATTCTTCTCTCCCCCTCCCCTCAGGGAGGGCCCATGGCAACTGCTAGGCTTCACTCCTTGAAGGAAAAGATATATAGTAACACATCAACACTGAGGTCTTGACACACTGGCCTGTCCTCCCCTATTAGAAACCACCTGAGCTCTCAAAAGAAACCCACACATCTGTTTAAGAACATATTGGGACTCCCCAGGAAGGGAGTCCAACACTTTTCTGCTCATTGTGTGGATGTCCACCCACTGATACAACATAGTATAACAAAATTATCAATAGCATATTATCTAGAAGAGTGGCCCTGTTGCTCCCTGTCCTCAATGGCTCCTAGCCAACACACTAAACCAGTAATCCTTCTTTGTAATATTGCCAAAAGTGCTTCCCCAAAATTGTAGTTAATATTGGAGGTTCTTTAATCCCACCATTTAATTCTGAAAAAACAGATATGAGGCTGGTTCTGCATTAAACTCTGATAGTGTGGATATAAGCAAAGCATAAGTTATGTCTTTATAGGGATCCCAAAAAGGAATAAATATGATAGACACACATACTCATCACCCATGTCAGAGTCTCAATTATGGCATCACAGTAGGGAACATGTGTTCAATGAATGAAGAACTAGAGTGTCTCTTTTGAAGATGAATGTTATTTCCTGAATCAATTTACATACATTAATGTAAAAATAGTGCTCTTGGTTATGTCTGATTCTACTTCCATGGTGTAAATATGTTTTTATGGTAATGTTGGACTTTGACAAGCTACAGATGGATTAGAGGAAGGATATGTGAATCTGAGAGGAGGGCAGAAGGACCATTCATGGTTTCTGCACTTCCCTCTAATACTTGAGGCCAAAATGTTGCCCATATGATTTGCTTTGAACATGTGGATTCCCAAGAGACTTGGCCCATTGGATAGTTTGAGTAGCTGGCTTCTTGATATGGATGAGTTGTTTATGATCTTACAGTGGATTTAGACAGTAAAGAGAGCATTTCTTGTGTCATTGTCTCCCTATTTCTAACCATCAAACACTTGGACTAGGTTATTATGGGGAGATGCAGGTGTTCAGAGCAGGGGACTGAGTAAAAGGATGGAGACAGGGCTAGGTTTGAATTCCCCATCTCCCTAGGGAGCAGTTCCTCTTCAGAGAACAGCCAGCATACAGACTAGGGAAGAAATTGCACAGAATGAACTTCCACAATAAACAATGCCTTTTACATTGAATTCAAAAGTGTGGTAACAACACAGCTTGGACAGGCACATGATTTTGGGAATTCTGTGTCATATGACTCCCTATATGCCTTGGATCACTCAATATCTCTTTCTGATTATTTACCTCCACTTTAAATTCTGTTCACTATAGGAGATCAGTGACAGATGTGTGTATTGTGTGCCTAGATGTGCTCTTTGAGGTTTGAGTGTGTGTAAATTGTGGAGGTATGGATTGTTGAGCAGGATTGTCATAAAAATTAGAGAAATAAGAGATAGAAGATTTTATGACAAACTGCATAAACATCCAATGTTAATAAGAAACCTCCCCTGTGAGAAATTCTAAAGGGAGTTGTGCAGGTTGAAAGGTCAAAAAAAGAAGAGATAGTTGTGAGAGGATTTAACAACAACTAAAAAGATAAGAGGAATAAAAACAACATATGGCATACATAAACCTAAATAAAATATAGCTAATATAAATAATATCTTGACAATAATAATACTGAAAGTTAATGGCTTAAACTCTCCCATCATAAAACACAGATTGGCAGAATGGACAAGGAAATGTGACCCATCTATATGTTGTCTACAGGAAACTTACCTTAGACCTAGAGATGAAAGGAGGCTGAAAGTGAATGGTTGGAAAATGGTTTTCCATGCAAATAATAGTCAGAACATTAAACAGTGGTATATACATTCTTCTTGAGTGCATATGGATCATTCTCCAAGATAGACAACATGCTAGGCCAAAGAACAGCTCCCAATAAAGTCAGAAAGATTGAAATTAAACAAATTTCTCTGACCACAATGGAATGAAGATGGAAATCAGTGAGGGGCAGGGAACCAGGTTAGGAACAAAGATATGGATGTTAAAAAACACATTCTTAAACAATCATTGGATCAAGGAGGAAAATGCAAAGGAAATTAGTAACTAACTTCAAATAAGCAAAAGTGAGACCACAACATAACAAATCCTATGGAAAGCAGCAAAAGCAGTGGTGAGAGGGGAATTCATAACCATAAATTTAAAAAGAACAAAGAGCTAAATCAAAGACCTAACTGCATACAAGGAGGAATTAGAAAAAGACAACAAACTAACCCCAAAGCAAGTAGGAAAAAGGAAACAACAAAGATTGGAGCAGAGCTAAATGAAATTGAAATTAGTAAATCACTAGAAAAAATTTAAGAAACCAAAAGCTGGTTCTGGAGATGATTAATAAAATTGACAAACTCTTAGGTAGACTAACAAAGAAAATTAGAGAGAAGATGCAAATGCATAAAATAGGAAATGAGAAAGGAGATATCATCACTGAACCTACAGAAATAAAGAGTATGATAAGAGGATATTTTGGAAAATTGTATGCCAAGAAGATGGAAAATTTAGAGAAATGGACAAATTACTAGAAAAACACAAGCAGCCTACATTGAGGAAAGAAGAAACTGCTGAAATCAACAAACCAAACACAAATGATGGAATTGAATTAGTGATCAAAAACTTCCCAACTAAGAAGAGCCCAGAATCAGAAGGTTTCATTTGTAAATTCTACCAAATATTCCAGAAAGTATTTACACCAATCCTGCTTAGAAGTTCCAAGAAGTAAAAGTGGAGGGAATATTGCATAACTCATTCTAAGATGCCAACATCACTTTAATTCCAAAGCCAAGCAACGATGCCATGAGAAGGAAAACTATAGATCAAACTCTCTAATGAATCTAGATGCCAAAATCCTCAACAAAATACTTGCTAATCATACTCAAGAACACATCAAACCAACTATGCACCATAACCAATTGTTTTTCATCCCTGGTATGGAAGCATGGTTCAACATAACAAAAACCAAAATGTGTATATTTATCACAGGTGTTATGCCACACTGATGAGGGATGTGTATGTGGGAGGTTGTGGGAGGTGTGTGGGGGTTGGCATATGGGTACACCTGGAATTTCTGTGTAACATTTATGTAATCAATGAATCCTAAAAATATATATAGATATATGAAAAAAATTTAAAAATGAAAAAAAAGATATTACTACTGAAAAAAATAGTAATAGAGAGTATTAATAATTGGGGCCGGTGCCAGTCAACTTCAGCTTATCATTACCATTTGGGAATGTGGTCCCAGTAATGTTAGATGCTTAGATTTAATTGAAGGAATAGATGAACAAAATGTGGTATATACATATGGTGTAATACTATTCAACTGTGAGAAGAAATTAATTGGGGAAGCACATGACAACATGGAGGAAACTTGGGGACATTGTGTTGAGTGAAATAAGCCATACACAAAAGGACAAATATTGTATAGTCTCACTGATAGGAATTAAATACAATTAGTAGAGTTGGACTATGGAACACAAGATGGTGGAAGACAGAATGTGGGTTGAGAAGGGGGAGCTGATGCTGGATGTATGTAGAATATTTAATAAGGTCAACTGTAAATATGTGGTAATGTGTGGAGTTGATGGTAACACATTAGAATGAGTATAACAAACACTGTTGATTTATGGAAGTGACTGGCTGAAACAAGTAGTCAACGGAGGTTAATGTTAGTTGAAGGACACCTGGAGGATAACATAGGGAATGCATAACAGTGATTTTGGTGGCAGATGAGTATTGTGGTTAATAATATAAATACAGGAATGTTCTACTACAATGTGTTAAGAATATGATGATACAAGGAAAAAATAAAACTAATGTAACTTATAAACTATAAAAACCCCAATTAATGTAACACACTTTTTAAAAAGTTCAAAAGAAAAAAAATCACATGATCAACTCCATAGAGGCCAAAAAATATTTGACAAAATACAGCACCATTTCTGGATGAAAACATATCAAAAGTTAGGATTAGAAGGAAACTTCCTCAACATGATAATGGTTATATATGGACAAGACACAGGAAACATCATATTTAATGGTGAAATCCTAAATGCTTTCCTTGTAAGATCTGGAACAAGACAAGGATGTCCACATTTTTAAAAATATATATATATTTTTAAAAAAGATACTTAGATTACATAAATGTTACACAAAACTATAGGGATTCCATATGTCCCACCCCCATACCTCCCACAACCTCCCACATAAACATCCTTCATTAATGTAACACATTAATTGCAATCAATTAACACATCCAAAGGGTTTGCCATTAACCACGGATAATAGTTCACATTGTAGACCAGGATCTCTCCCACAGAGTTCTGCATGTTATATGATGATATACAATGGCCTACTTCTGTCATTGCAATGTCACTCAGGACAATTCCCATGTCCCAAAAATGCCCCTGTGTTACAACTGCTTTTCTGTCTCCCAACATATATAAAAAAATCTGCCACCTTTAAAATAAAAGGACAAACAGCTAATTTTAAACTACTTGAAAAGATACTTTTCCAAAGAAGTAATACAAATGGCTAAAAAGCACAAGAAAAGATGCCCAACATCAATAGCTATTAGAGAAATAAAACCAAAACTAAAATGCGATATCATCTTACTCCCATTATGCTTCTGACTATTTAAAAAAATCAGAGAACTACAAGTTTTGCAGAGGATGTGAAGGAGTGGGAAACCTTAACCCTACTAGAATGAATGTAGAATAGTGTAGCCATTGTGAAAAACAGTTTGGTGATTCCTCAGGAAGCTTATTATAGAACTGCCATATGATATAACAATCCCACTAATGGGTATATACCCAGAAGACTTAAAAGCAAGGACATGAACAGACCTATGCACAACATTGTTCACAGCTGCATTATTCACTATAGCTAAAAGTTGGACACAACACAAATGACAGTCAACAGATGACTGGATAAACAAATTGTGTTATATACACACAATAGAATCTTACTCAGCTTTAAGAAGGAATACAGTAAGAACAAATGGAACAACAAGGTTGAATCTTAAAGACATTATGTTGAGTGAAGTAAACCAGGCAGTGAAGGACAAATACGATAGACCTCACTGATATTAATTGTGGAAATTGAGCAAACTAACAGAGCTAGTGTCTGCAAGATAGTTTTAGAGGAGACAGAAAGGGAGAAGAAGGTTGTGAGCCAATGCTCATGTGGGCAAAGTCTATGACAAGTTGGAATCCTGTAGTTGGGCAGTGGATAGGTATAACAGTGGTGCAGTGGAACTATTGTTTTTGGCAGAACTGGTTTGTGAGGGGGATAAGATTGACTGTGTGCATTGAATTGTCCATGGAACTGTGCTGATGGTTGGGGAAAGGAGAAGACAAATGCCAGGGATTTGGGAGTATGTGGTTGAAATTAAAATGTTGGGAATATTCTTTTGGCAAATATTGCACAGGAAGGTTACTGGTTTAGGATGTTGAATGGGGGTGGTCATGTGAGAAGGGTGCACCTTGGGCAGGATTCTAGGGAGTGTATGAGTGCTTGTCTTGTCACAGTGCATAGTATCAGTGGGTGGAGACCAACATAATGAGTAGGAAGGTATTGGACTCCCATCCTGGGGAGTCCTGCTATGTCCTCAAGTGGATGTGTGGGTGTCTCTTGGGAGCATAGGCAGTGCCTAGTAGGGAGGACAAGCCAGTATGTCAAGCTCTCAATTTTGTTGCAAGTAACTATGAATCATGTTCTTTGGGGAGTGAAGCTTGGTGGTTACCATGGGTCCTGGGTGGAGAGGGAAGGAGGAATAAAATAGATGGAACATAGTTCATTTTGGGAGTGAAGGAAGTGTTGTACATGGCGTTGCAAATGATGGATACAGATCTTGTTAAATTCATCAAAATTCATAAAAGTATATGTTCATAACAAAGGTTTAAGTTTCTTGGACAAACATCTATCAATTCTTGTACTAAATAGAGGTTCAAATAGAAAGTGAAGAAGAGCCATGTGTAGTGAAACCACAACTGAGTCCAACTCTGTCACACTTAAGAACATATATTCCAAAGTAGGGCACAATGGTAGGACACAAAACTTCTGACTGTCTGCCCTGCCTCTGATGTTTGGATGTCTCCGTTGCTCTCAGGAGCCCTGCTACTTGAGGTAATATTTACTTTGTCAGTAAATGAGTTCCTGTAGAGATGTGCATAAGTGTAATATCTGGAATGACTTTCTGACTCACTTTGAAGTCTCTTAGACATATAAATTCCCTCCTTGTTATTTCCTTTATCCAATCTTTCACTTGATCCCTACTTTCCCCCCAAATATGTTAATTTAGCCAATTTTTAAACTTCCTACATGCCATTATTTCTACTCATCCACATGGCTTCCTTTGCATCCTTACTTCTAATCCCTGCTATACACCTTTCCTAGTCTTCATATTCCTTTTGATATTTCCCTTGTTCCATCCATTCCTCATTCCAACATACAAACTATCCAGTCAATGTAACTTCTATCTCCCTCTGCTCTTGTCTTTCCCTCCTACTTCCATATACACTCCTACTAATATCAATCTTCTTAAACTCCTTCATGCTTAGCTTCTCTTCTACCCAATCTCATTTCCACCTTTCCATGATTTCTTCCACTCTCCTCCCTTACATCTTCCCTTACTCCCATTGAATTCCAACTACTCCCATCTCCTCCACCAATCCAGAAATATCCCACTATCTCATCCTCCTATACCCTAATTCTTGAATTTTCTGTCCCATATTTCATCCAACTTTAGTTTCATCTTGGCTTCTCCCATCCTCTCTTCCATTCCTAGCTTTCTCCCTATGCCTACCATCTTTCCCTTTACTCAGTAGCAGTAGATAAGCATTCATGTTGACAAAACCTATATCAAGTATGGTAACAATGAGAAAAGTAAATTACCTTGGTCTTTATGACACCATTAAACAACTGCATCTGGCATCCCTTGAGTCCACTCTGCTCCTAGGCTCCTGATTATGGAAGAAAGCATATTTACTCATTTTTTGTAAAATCTGGAGTAAATGTTTCTGTATAATGTAGCAGAAAACTTTCTGTTGAGACTCTATCTAATAACAGAAGATTCTGGGTGAAAATTAATGAGACTAAGATAATGAGTCGGTAGATTCTGAAAATTCTTCTCACAAATTATAAAGGCAAGTGGATCAAGACCCCTTGTTGCATGTAACTATGAACCCTGTCATCCAAAGAGTCAAGCCAGGGGGTCATTGTGGGCCCTGGGGGGAGGAGGAGGGAGGAACAGAGTGGATTAAATAGGGAACATTTAGTGGTCATTTGAAATGTTTTCCATTGCCTTCCAGTGATGGACACAGGACAGGGTGAATGTCATCAAAATTCATAAAAGTGTATGATCTGAAATGTGCACCATGCTGTGGACCAAGGACAATGTTTGGTAGCTGTGTTTCACTACCTGTATATCAGTTATAAAGGTGCTGCCACATTTATAGGTTTTTGTGTGGGGTGGGGAATGGGGGAGCAGGTTGAGTATATGAGAGTGTCTTGTATTCTGTGAGTGCCTTTGCTGTGACGTAAAATTTCTTTGAAAACTAAATGAAAAGTGGTGGGACACATGGGAGTGAGAAGGGGAAGGCACCACAAAACTGAATGGACACTAGATATTCCACTATAGGAGGGAAAATGGCAAAAAATTATATTTATTTATTTATTTTAATTTTTTCACATTTTTTGAATAACTCAATCCTTTAATATTATTTTACTTTATTATTTTTCTTTTTTAAATTTTTATTTTTTATTTTTTAAGTTCATGTATTTTGACACTTACATTAAAATATCATTATTATTTCCTTTTCCTGTTAATTGTATTAAGCTATTGTTATGGCTTAAACTTTGAAGACCTTTTGGATCACAAGGGTTACAATAGTTAAGGGAGAGGATCACTGGTGGGGGTGTTAGGCTTGGGGTGGATGGGAGGAAATTCACCTGAACACACATAAAAGGTATATAAATTTGTTCAAATGCTCACAGGGCATGGTCACAGGGTGGAGAATTACTCAATAAATGAGAGAATACTGAATTCCCATCCTGGAGAGTTCTGTCATATTCTCCAAGGGAGTAGCAACAGTCCCCCAAGTGCAGGGGCAGTGTCTGGAAAAGGATGATGATCCACTGATGGGCACTTGTTATTGATGATTAGCCTTATGAGTCTTTGCTCTTGAAATTGAAACAGCCTATTGTTATGGGGTGCCTAAGAGTTGCCTCTTGAGAGCTTCCTTGTTGCAGAAATGTGGCCTCTCTCAAAATATGAATGCTTTACCTTCTTCCCAACATGGGACATGACTCCTGGGTATAAGCCTACCTGGCAAGGAGGGATTACTAACCAGTGCCAATGAGCAATAAAACTGGAAAAAGACCAAATAAAAATTGGAAATGGTAAAGACAAATGAGTTCATAGGGCTAAGAGACTTCAAAATGAGTCAGGAGGTCATCCCAGAGGTAACACTCAGAAACATCCTAGTAGGACCTCATAGGATTCCAATGCAGATATCACCCCAAACAGAGGGGCTCCTGAGGACTCTGGAGACATCCAGGTGTGATATCATGGCAGATAGCCCCAGAGTTTGGTGTCTTACCAGTGGGCCCTAATTTGGAATCTTTGCTCCTGAGAGTGACAGAGTCTAATCAAAATTTGTCTTCCCTGCACATGGCCCATCTGTCTCTTCTATTCAAACATATATGTGATGCCAGAGTATTAGATGTACTTCCAGAGAGTGCAGTCTATGGGCTGTCCATATGCCAACTGGGTCCAAAAGCTCAGTGGAGCTGCAGTTCCTACTCTATAACACAATAGACTCACCCAAGACACCTAGTGGAGAGATGATCATGGATAATGGCTATCCCAGGGAATAGAGTCTGCAACTGTAGGCAGTATAATCCCACCCATCTTCTCCATGGGATATAAGCCCCCTCTCACTTGGATGTGGAATATGCATCACCATCCCAGACTTCTCAGGATTGGGGGAAGAGCTATGGATTAGAGTGGATTTACTGGTATTCTGTTATAGACTTATTGTGATTCACACAGTGGAAGAAATTTCAAAATTATATGGAGCCAGTGACACTGGATGTTTTGGGGGCAGGGAGAGGGAAAAGTAGTTGTAATACAGGGTCTTTTATAGGACTTGGGAATTATCCTGAGTGATGTTGCAATGACAGATGTAGGCCAATTTACATCATCATATAACATGCAGAACTGTGTGGGAGAGAGTGTGGTCTACAATGTGAACTATGGTCCATGCTTAGTGGCAAAGCCCCAAAATGTGTATATCTCTTGCAGGTGATGTGCCACACTAATGAATAATTTATATGTGGGAGGTTGTGGGAGGTGTGGGAGGTGGGGCAAATGGGTACCCCTAAAATTTTTGTAACATTTATGTGATCTATGTATCTTTTAAAAATAACCAATTAATTTAAAAAACATTAAAATAGCATTTAGGGATAAAAGCAGATTCATTATTTATTCAACACACGGGCACTTATTTTCATCCATGGCCCAAAGTCAGGTGAGGTTTCAGGATACTCCATATCTGTCATTACCTTCAGCTGGTCATGCCCCAGAAATGAGGTAAAAATGCAATAGGCAATGAATAAACAGAATGTTCATAGGTAACATCTTATACACAATAACTCACGTACTCATATTCACAGAGATCTAGAAACACAAACATACACAGTCACATATATTCACAATTGAATACACTGGCATCCTTAGGAAGACTTCTAGGAAGATGGCTTCAGAGTAGGTAGGCAGGGCTAAACTGTCAAACAAAATCAGAGGAAGAGCATGAAAGCTGTCCAAGGAGCTGCTTTTGGGAACTGCAACCCAAGAGAATGTATCATTGAGGATGCTGAGGGACAGAGAGAAAAAGAAGCCAAAATTAAAACCATGAGTTAGTAACATCCATGGTTGGAATAGCACATGCCCTTCACCCTCAAGGTGATCACCTTAGGTAAAACACATGGCTCACTGTAGCCAACTGAGAGGGAAACAAACATCTTCCTACCTGGGAAAAGGAAGGGTGCAGTGGAAGGCAGAGTGTAGTTTCATTTCGGTGACTTTGGCCAGAAATCCCTGCTTTGAAACTAGGCTCTGGCCAAACCAGAAACATGACCAAGTAGAGGTTGAAATAGAGAAGTCCATGGAAAGTGTCATTGTTGAGTGCCATCTGCAGGCATGCCAGGGAACTGAAGGAAAAACTGCTTTTTGGCATCTCATGTCCCAGTCACCAGGTAAATGATTTGTGCCAAATTTGTGTATCCCTAGACCTGGATAAGTAATTTTACCTAGGAAATTTTAAAGCTTTAGACTACGTTGTCCCAAAAATCAAAGAAAACCCGTGAAAGGGTGGTTTCTTACCCCTGAAAACAAAGACAAATTTGATGTGCTTAAGACAACAAAGGAATGAGAATTAGCACATACCCACTCCACAAGACACTGGGCTTTATTTGTTTTTCTTCTTCCCTACACCTCTTGTTTGAACAATAGAAACCCTAGCTCCCATTCTTTCTTTGAACAGGTTTGGAAGATTGCACCAATTCCTTGCTTGTGCTCTCACATTAAATCAACTTCTCACTGAGAGACATGTTTCTACTTTGCAACTCCAAATCAGGCAGACACTTCTTTGGAAATAGTCATACGTATGTTAACAAATTTTAGTGAGACATACAAGAACCATAATGCTCTGGAATGCATTCCTTTAAAAATTCCCTATCCATGCCACATCAGCAGCAGGGCTTCACTGTGCCTAGCAACAGTCTGGTGTTTTCCCTGGAGAACCAGGCCTGGAGGTACTGGATAGGATTTCTGCTGGGACAGAAAATGGAGTCCCTTCATTACAGTGGCTGTGTGAAGAATGCAACAATTGGTTCAGTGATTACCAGAATAATGTGAGTAGAACATAAACAGACACAATTGGCATCACAGCCTGTTCCCAAGGATACATGACATATATGATATTGCAAACTGGGGTGTTTAATATATTAACTGCAAACAAAGAAAAACATTTTCATTTATTAGCTGTATCTTTTAAATATAACACCTCCTCTATACTGAATCATATGCTAACTGATATTGGACATGTTAAAAGTCTTGGCAAACATGAATCCTTTCCTATGTATTTAATGAACTTGCTTGTGAGATAAAGAATGTATTTCTTAAGTACTGCCTTTATTTTGGCTGCCATATGCTTGTCTTGCTGTTGCCTATATTGGCTTTGTGAGATTATGTTTAGGTCATGCTCCAAAATAATATGAAAATTTTCTTTGCCCATGATCAGCAGGAAATAAATTCAGAAGAGGAGACATTCACCTATTTTACTTAAAGGAATGCTTACAGAACACTTCTTCTTTTTTTTTTAAGATTTATTTATTTTATTACATATCTCCCCTTCCCCCCTGCTGCGGCGATGTGCCAAGACTGGTCACTGCACAGGCGTGGATTTCCCCGCTTGTGGGCGGCTTCTGCTTCTATTCACAGCCGGCTCTCAGTTCGTGGGTGGCTGGCTGTGTTCCATTCGTGGGTGACCTGCCCTGCCCGTGGTGGCTTTTGCCCTGTCCGTGGCAGCTTTTTGCCCTGCCCACAGCAGCTCTGGTCCACACATGGCAACTTGCAATTCTCAAGGCGGTCTGCCCACTAGGAGAGGTCCCCGGGAACCAAACCTGGATCCTCCCATGTGGTATGCCAGTGCCCTATCCACTGGGCTATCAAGCCGGCCCAGAATATGTCTTCTTAAGGATAAGAAAAGTATAAACACAATGGGGATTTGATAGGTGGAAAATATGTTTACTAAAATTTTTCTTCACTTTAGCAGCTCTGAAAATTCTAACACACTAATAGAGCTGGTATTCTATTAATATAATTTTAGAAGTTTAGATGGAAAACAATCTCAGTCTTGATTACAGGAATAAGATAACATCTCAAAACAAAGCCTGTCAGAATGGTGTCCACCTGAAAATTTTCTCAGAGACAAAATCTTGATATCCTTGTGTGGCTGTACTGAGAAAGGAGTCATGAAGTCCTTGCTAAAGTGTGGTTTACTAGGAACTGAACCCAAGGCCAAATTTGATGTGCCAGACACAATATATGACAGAGAAATTGCACACATCCTCCTCACAAGACACCTGGCATCAAATGTTTTTCTTTTTCCTTACTCCTTTCCATTGCCTAAAAAAAACTAGCTCCTATTCTCACTTTGAACTGGTTTTTGGAAGATTCTCTGATTTCCTTGTTTGTGTACTCACAATAAAATGCATTCCAACTGTGAGACAAGGTATCCTTTCCATGGTGCCTGATTGAGGGGGTCCTTCTATTGGAAATAGCCAGGTTTACAGTAACAATACTAAAGGGAGTGCACAGACTGAAAGGAAATGACAAGGGCAAATATTTTTAACTGTAGTGAAAAGGGTAAAAAGAGAGACAATAGAAAATTATCACAAGGGTAATCCAAAGCATGAAATGGATGAAGTAAGTAATGCCTTTACTGTACTAATACTAATGGATTGAATTCACCAATCAAAGACAAAGACAAAGGCTGACAGAATAGATAAAAATATGAACCATCTCAATGCTCTCTACTAGAGACTCACATCAGAAAAAAGGACGTCATAAGTTTGAAAGGGAAAGGTTGGAAAAATATATTCCATGCAAATATTAACTAAAAAAATGTCTGGAGTAGCCATACTAATATCAGGGAAAATAGATTTAAATGCAAAAATGTTACAAGAGATGAAGAAGATCATTATATTTTCCAAAAGTGACAATTCACAAAGAATAAATAGCTATAATAAATATTTATGCATGTAACCTGGGTGTCCCGAATACATGAGGCACATACTAGCAAAACTGGAGGGAGAAAGAGATGTATTTCTGCAATAATAGTTTGAAACTTCAATACACTACTCTCAACATTAGATAGAACATCTGGGTAGAGGATAAATAATGAAACAGGGAATTTAAATAATTGGATAAATGAGAAAGATCTATGAGGCACTTTCAGAACCTTCCACCTCCAAACAGCAGGATATACATTCGTTCAAGTGCTCATTCAAATTTCTCCAGGATAGTCCACAGGGTGAGTCATAGGGCAGTTCTCAATAATTTTTTTAAAAATTGAAATTATGCAATCCATATTCTCTGATCATAATGGAATGTACTGGAAATCAATAACTGACAGAAAAAGGAAATTTCACAAATATATGGAGATTGAACAAGACACACTTACAAATTATTGGCTCAAAGAAGAAATTGCAAGAGAAATCAGTAAATATCTGGAAGTGAATGAAAATGGGACAACACATCAAAGCATAAGGGATACAGTGAAGGTGGTCCTAAGAGGGAAATTATTAGCACTCAATATTTATATTAAAAAGAAGAAAGAGGGGCCGGCTCGATAGTCCAGTGGATAGGGCGCCGGCATACCACATGGGAGGCCCCAGGTTTGATTCCCGGGGACCTCTCCTAACGGGCAGACCGCCTTGAGAAGGGCAAGCCGCCATGGGTGGGCCAGAGCAGCCATGGGCAGGGCAAGAAGCTGCCATGGACAGGGCAAGAGCCGCCAGGGGCAGGGCAGGTCGCCCA
>PVKH010021155.1:0-14409 GCA_004027955.1 Chaetophractus vellerosus | reverse complement strand
TTGTTTTCTCCCTATCTCTAACATGATTTACCCAAAGGATGCATTTCAAAACAATTTAAAATTCGATATCTATGTTTGGTTGAGTTCCAAATGCTGCTTAAAGGAAAAATGATTTCCCCCAAAATTACAGCAATTCTATTTTTTCTGTTCCTGCAAACTGTCATTCTAAAATATTCCTTGGAATAATTTATTACATAGATCAATTCTTTTTTTTTTTTAATGAAGATTGTTGGGAAATGAATTGGGTGGTTTAGGAGAGAACTGAAGAGAAGAGCCTCCCAATTTCCAGAGAGAAAAAGTTAGTTTCATATATGGGCTCAAGAATCAAAATGGGTTTGGCGTTCTCAAAAGCAACGAGAGAAGCTAAAAGGCAAAGAGCACCATCTTAAAATTCTAAGGGAAAGTTATTTCCAATCTATAATTATATAACTGGCCAAATATCAATCAAGAAAAGGCTAGAATAAAGTCATTTTCAGATACAAAGGCCCCTCTGAGTCCTACTGCCACTGTTCTCCACCCACTCTGGGCCCCAGGAGGCTGAAGTGTGGACTGCACCCATGAACTCCCATGCTTTCCACTTCTGGTAGGGTGTGGCTTATAGGAAATAACTGGCAGAGCTCAGAGGAAGGAAGGAGAATGTGGTCAGGGGCTCCCTCCCTGACAGGTCAGCTCAGGTTAACTGTGTTCCTGTCAGAAGAACAGTGTTCCCGTAAGGTGGGCCTCTTCACTCTCCCCAACAACTTCAGTTCCTCTGTCTGGGTTCTGGGAACCAGGCCCTCCCTTGTCCCCTCAGGCCGTGGGGTGGTAACAGGTCCCTGCTGTGCAGAAGCATTGTAATCCCAGAGACCTCAGTGGGGAGCCATGGCTGTCTTCCTAACGCATTCACAGCCAGGCAGGGTCCTTACAGCTTTTGGGCATTTGATTCCCTGCCGGGGACATCTGATCCCTCTCTCCTACCAACTGTAGGAGAAGCTACAGAAAGCCTACCTTGACAGCCTTCTGTCTCGCAGTGTAAGTGGAAGATGCCAATTGGCCCCTATGACACCATCCTCCATTTTTCTTTGCAATATTCCTTTAGCTCAAGGCTTCAGAACTGTTTGTGTGGAGAGAGTGTGGAAGGAGAGGAGATGTAAATGGAAATTGCTTTTACAGGGAGGGTGAAAATGAGAAGTAAGAGGTCACTGTGAAAGGGAAGGAACAGCTCCAGGCTTCGTGTTAAGGACAGAGAGGGAGGGAGCTGATGTGGCTCAGTGGTTGAGTGCCGGCTTCCCACATATGAGGTTCTGGGTTCAATCCCCGGCCCCAGTCCCTCAAAAAAAATGGAGACTTCAGCAACACAACATCATTATCGCATTTCAGGAACATGTGCACGTGTGTGCATGTGAGCTTCTGTACCTACACATGAGCCTTTGGCTTATAAAGTTTCATTTTCTTCCTCCTCATAAGAAATAGTCTACCTATGAGATCTTTGGAGAGCCACTGGTTAAAAACCTGAGTGGAACTTTTAGGAGAGCTGCCTCTTGCTTTGCTTACGTACAATATTGGTCTGTCCCTGCATTTTACCTCTGCTCCCTACTCAATCCTAGTATATCAAAATTCAAGTTTGAAGTGACCAGAGGAGGCGGAGAAAGGAGAGGGGGAGAGGGAGGATAGAGAGGGAGAGGGTGAGATTCTTAAGGGAAAAAAAATCACCTTGGGATTCCTTGAAACAGCAAATTCTTCTTGTAACTCCTCCACAGTGCATCAGCACTATTATTCACTGTATTTAACAAAAAAAAAAAATTAATTTCAGGGACACAGCCATTGTATGAAGTAGGGTATGCCAGAATTTGATACAAACAGGAAGTGGGTGGGTCAGACTTTGGTTGACACTGTGCTGTTAAGAGATTCTGTAGCAAAAGTATTTAATTTTACTTTGGCCTGTAGATCTTGGCATGACTGGACACTGACAGCTGGGTTTGACTCTGGGGAAAAACTATGCCAAGGGCTGGTGCCTAAGTGAACCACTAGCATTCAATTATCTCCACTTCCTTTCAAAAGGTGTGTGATGTGGGCACCACCATATTCTAGATGGATAACAGTGGGCAATCTAAACCTCCCAGCATAGATTTCCTCATTTAAGAAGCAGTGATAATAGCCTCTAATTAAAAGGATTGTTGTGAGGAGCAGAGAGAGTATATGAGAGAGCCTAGGCACTCAATAAATGGTGGCTAATAATAACTATTATTATGAAAAGAAGAGGAGGAGGGGAGGAGGAGGAGGAGGGCAAGGAAGAGGAGGAAAGCTAGTCCTAATTACATAGAGGCCAACCCACAGAACCATCTGCAGAGCACAAGAGCGATTTTATAGCAAGCTTTAAAAAGTCTTACTTAACATTCTCTTGCATACACTTGCTAATTTTCCTGATGGGATTATTTCTTTGTTTCTAAGCTTCAACATTTTATTCCATTTTAATTATACAATATTTTAGGTCTGACATCAAAAAATGCATCATCTGTTATTATTTTTTCAGCCTCATCCACATCCTTGGTGACTCTTGCCCAGTAATCCTGAGGTCACCCAAAGTACTTTTGTTCTAGAGACCTTTCAAAATATGCCAAGGCAGTGGTTTAGAGAACTTCTCTTGTTTGTAGACGAAAATACATTAAAACAACCAAGGGAGTGATAACTCTCTGGGATAATTATTTTTAATGCCTTCCTGGACACATTTGAAAATGCTTTTCAGGTCCTTTGAGAGTCGACTTAGGAGAAATTCTTTTTTGTTTTATTTTGTTTTACATCTTGGAACGTGGTCTTTGTTAAATGTCTGGGGTGTTTGCACATTGTGTAATACACCCCACCCCCACCCCAACCACCACAAGCAAAATGCATCAGGATTTCATCAGCTTAAATAGGCAACAAGAATACAGGGTGGAAAGAGCTAACAGTTTCTTTGTGGCATTCTGGTTATCTTCCTTTGACCATGCTACTAAACGCCGCTTTGAAAGATTTGTGCGTTTGGGCTCGATCACTTCTGTTCAGTTCCAAACTAGAAGAGCTCCCCCTTCAGGAATCGTTGTTACTAAACCTCCACATGGCATCGTTGAATAATGCAAGCGAAAGGATGCTTTAGAGATCTGCTATTTAATATCTTTATATGTCAGGTCTTCTGTGAAGTACCAGGACACTTTCCTAATTTTAACAATAGTATGACTAACTATTTACAGACCTACCAGAGGACCTCTCTGTAAAATTTAATGAAGTGGTCTTGAGTCTCCCTGAATAATATACTGGGAGGAACTGAACAGAATTCTTGACCTGGTCTAAGCGACCATAGTTACAAGAATACCTCTTACAGCAGATCTTCCACATCATGCCTCAATCACGACCAAGTCTTATGGCATAGCCATACGGTGAGCAAGTTGAGAGCAAGGACTGTGCATCCCCAGTTCTGATGTTGAGCCTGTCATGTGATAGGTGCCTGATAAGTCTGGAAGAGTGAATGTTGTCACAGAGATGGCTCTCAGCAGCCACGGGCTGGCTTTGGGGGAAGTGTTGAATAGGGTTTCAAGGGGCTGGATTCTATCTAGTCTCAGCTCTGCCACTAGCTGTGTGACCTTGGGCAAGTCATGTATGTCTTATTTGAAGAATTTAAGTCCCTTCCAATTCTAATCTGTTATAAGCGACTAACTCAGCCTGAAGAGAAAGTATCTTACATATCCTGTGCCAACTGAGTGACATCCTGAAGGTACTATCCGGAGTTAGGAAAAGGGGATCGTGAAGAACTTCTTAGTAAGTAGTAGACTTTTCTTGACCCCCAAATAATTACCTAAAGCATGCACAACATTTCTTTAAAAATGAAGAAGACCAGCTGTCTCAATATTTTCATCTTTTGAAAATAATTGTTGATGTAATTCAGAATGTAACTCTGGTCTTTTCACGGCTCTCCATGTACAGGACCTACCTGAGATGAGCAATTGAATTTTTTTTGTTTTAAATCTGGTTTTTAAGAATAGAGACAGATGACCCAGGAGCAGCTTCAGCATTATATACATCCCTATCTCAGGACCAGTTGTGATACACATAATTAGAACTGTGTTCAGTGATTCCAATCGCTTTTAAGAAATAGGGTAAGATTGACCCAACAGATGTCCATACTTATCCAATAATAATAATAGACGGTGTTTATTTGGAACAGGATGAGATTGTTCATGCTGGCTTCAAGGTCCCAGTGCAAAATCCTACATTCAGATCGTGTGGATTTATCACACCCACTGGAGGATATTGGCTTTACAAACCTCTGAATGGATTCTCTCTTTCATTAGAGTGGGCTCATCCTTTCCAAAAGATAACATCTTGTTTCTCTGGCCGGAATTTCACTCCACTTCTTTCAAAACACAATTTGTGAAAAACAAAGTGTGAGAACACACGACAATGGGAAGGGCTCAGTGGGAAAACGGCAATAAATATGTCAGGTATGTAGACTAGCTGGTGATATTTATTTGGTCCTTAAGAAGAAAGTATTGGGATGCTATAAATTACATTCATTTTTTTCAACATCTCAGATTTTTCCAGTTAATGTATATATATGGCAGATCTTAGTGGATCGTGCTAATTTATTTGTAAATCATCAAAGGGAAGCATAAAATATATGTCTCCAGTCAAATGGATGAACAAGAAAACCGAATTGGGCAACAGGAATATTTTCCTACGCCAGAAGTAAACACGTCAGCATGGTGACGAAGGTTTTGTCCCATCTCTTGGCTGAACTTTGAGGGGTGAGATGGCTAATATCGAGGGATCCAGCTTTGTAGTCCTTTCTCAAAAAGCATTCCATGACTCAAGAAAAGGACAATCTGAAGCATGACATGGAGAACTAGGTCAGAATAACATTTCTTAAAGAGATTCCTACAATGCTGTCTTAATTACAGCAGTGGTTCAGAATTTTCTGTGCCTTGATAGGTTGTATTTTTAAATAGGCACCCATTTATAAATTTAATGTGATATAAAACTGAGTGCCAAGGAATCCCTAATATGTAAGTGGTAAAAAATGATGTGTGGGAGAGCAAACGAAATATGTGCATATTGACATACATACCGCAAGCCAGTGTTTGAAATATGATCTTTGTGAACATAAAAATTAATGCTGCCTTTGATTTGTGTGGTTTAAAAGAATACTAGCAATATTTAGAGATCTTGGAGCATAACATCAGAACGGAAACTCAGTACCCTCAACTTGCTTTGGTTTTTCTCTCATTGCTCCACATGGACTCTCTCTTGTCTAGTTAAACTAGTTTTACGCACAATTCCGTTTGTGGGTGGCATCCCTACAGCATGCCTGGTCTCTTCTCATCTCCCCATTTCTGTTCCCTCCATTTCTTGAGCCTGGGGAGAGGCATCCCTACAGTATTACTGAGGAAATCCTTCCAGATCTTGCTCAGGGTTCCCTCTTCCTTGCAGTTTTTTCTTTTTACTTCAGCTAGAAATGATGTCTCCTCTTCTCCTACCAACAGTGCCCTAGGGCTTCTCAACTTCAGTACTACTGATATTTCAGGCTGGATAATTTTTTGTTGTAGGGGGCTGTCCTGGGCATTGTAGGATGTTTAGCACCATCCCTAGCCTCTACCGCTGGATTGCCAGTAAAACATCCTCCTGTCCCCAGCCGTGACAACCACGAAGGCAAAATCCCCTCAGTTGAGAACTACTGCTTCTGGGATACATTCTCCCCAAACAGGATTAGATTTGGAATCACTGGAAAGGTTGTCTCCTGAAAAACAGGGTTTCCTTCTTCTATGGCATAATGAGAGATATGTAACTAGTGTTAATTTCCTTTTTGGACTTGGCTGTCAGGAAGCTCAGAATTAAATTTTGTGCTCAATTACAGTAATATACTGATCCTTTGATTTCTAATACTTATCCAATCTTTTCTTATTTCACCTAGCTGCACGCAGCTCTCATGTTTTATCCTTTCTCTAAAGGCTTTCTTAAAGCTTCTCATATAAAACAAAAATATAAGCAAGTGGAGTCCTTAACATTTACCATCAAAACCAGGATACTTTAGGGAGTAAAAGGGGAACAATTAATAATTAAGCTGGGACAATAGCCTAAACTGAGATTGGGCAAAATCAAAATGTGGTGTCAAGGAAAAATAAATAATAAATATAACAGATAACCCCATTAATTCCATTCCCAGGTTGGGAATAATTAAAGACAAACATTTGCCCTAATTAGGGAATCAAAGTTAAGTTATGTGCTTCTTATTTATTTTGTGTCACATGTGCTGATTAGAGTTTAATATTTATTATCTCCTGGGAAATTCTGTATCAGTAGAGAAAAAAATTTTGGGCTTTCTGAAATGTATTTTATTTCTACCAGAGGGGAGGGGAATCCTTTAGATCTGGAACAGTGATCACAATAGAAGTTTCATTTGTTCATGATTTATGGAGACTTGGAATAAATGCTCTATTGACCAGTATCAGATTTCTAATGACTCTATCTTGTTTTTCCTAAGCAACTTCTCATAAACTTTTGTAATATCTTGAACAGCAAATTGATACAATGTTCATGCCTATTTACAGAGCTATTAATAAACGCTCTGTGGCAACTTCAGGAAGAGGGTCAAACTGCTTTTTCTCTCCATTGGCTAAAAAACAATTCCCTGCTTTATTTTTGAGAAACACGGGATTACCAAAGTCCTTGACACATGTTGGGTATTCTGCTAAGGAGCCTAGTGAAAATAAATAGGATTCAAACTTGTTAACATAAAGAACTCATAGTCAAAAAGGAAACCCATTGTCAATGCCTTGATTGTGAAGTGTTTCATATATGGAAAAAGTGGTTTCAGTGTGGTACAGGTAAGTTTAAAAGAAGATGGGAATTCATTTCTCTGTGTGCTCAAAATCATGCTGTAATGTGGCTGATCGGTTTCCTGAAATCATATTTAATATTCTCTAATCAGACTAACTGAAAGTTCAGTTACTAACATTTATTGATTTCCTGCTACATGCCAGGTGCCATGTAGGCACTTGACCTATGTTGTTTTAATGTATTCTCAGGACAACTCTGTGAGGTGAAGAAGAACCACCTGACCCCAAGGTTCTGTTCTTCTGGAGTAAGAAACTGTCAGTGTGAAAATATAAGACTCAGCTCTGGGCTGAGGAAGATGACCTGAAAAGTGTAACAATAAGAGCAACAATTAGCATGCATTCTGTGCCAGGTATCATTCCAGAAGTTTACACTTATTTAATTCTCACAACGACTCTATGAGAAAGGTTTTATGCCCATTTTGCAAATGCAGAAACACAGAGCAAGAAATGTGCCCCAGTGCTCCGAATGGGTATATTCCTTTCCACAGTTAGTTCCTGTGTTACACAGTGTCATGGTGGTCCTTTGCATTATCTAGCATTCTAGAGTTTTCAAATCACTTCTAAGATTTAAAATTTATCTTATTTATTTCTCCCCACCCCCTTGCTGTCCATTCGTTGTGTGCTCATTCACTGTGTGCTCAAGAATCAAACCCGGGTCCTCCCATGTGGGAGGAAGACACCTAATCACTTGAGATACCAACACTCTCTGCTTTGTTGTATCTCTCATTATGCTTTTCTCCTTGTGTCATCTTGTTGTGTGGTCTTGTTGTGTCATCTTTGTTGCAACATCTTTGTTGTGTCAGCTCATCTTCTTAGGAGGTACCAGGAACCAATCCCGGGACCTCCCATATGGTAGGCAGGGGCTCAATCTCTTGAGCCACATCCACTTTCCACTTCTATATGTTTTATTTCATTTTAATTATCATCCTTATTTTACAGATAAGGATATAAAACACGCAGTTCTAAAGTTATTTCCCCAAGGACAGAGACAGGATTTGAGGCCAGGTGTTTTTACACCTAGCCCAGGATTCCTTATTCTGGGTCAGTCTTTTCAAACTATTTAACCTACAGCCTTCTGCACCAAATATAGGGAATCTAAACTTGATTTTGAAGCAAAAGTCACATATTTCCTGGTTCAGGCTCCAGGAGTAGGGCAAAATTATTTCAGTTTCCTTCAATATGGCAACAACTTGTTTCAGGTCAAACTTATTTGCGAAGACTTCTCTTTCCATCCCCTGTCCCCACTCCAACAAGAGCAAGGATTGCTGTCTTTCCTTAACTCCCACAAATATCAATACTAAATCTATAATTTATCAATTACTTAAAAACAAGGACAAAATCTATGTCTACATAGTTAATAGACACCATTTATTGAGTCCTCATTATGTGCTAAGAAATTTACATGCCTTATCTCATCTAGTACTCACAGCTGGGTGGCTATTTTTATTTTGAAGAGGAGAAAACTGAGTTTTTGAGACGTTAAGTAACTTGCTCAGAGTCACTCAGCTAGTAAGTGATGATTTTAACCTAGCTCTATCTAAACAACTGTCTTACTGATTCCATAAAGTCCAGCTGCCCCATCAGCAGACACCATTTATCCAGACCAAATATTCCTAATCCTTCAAACATCCTGCATCTGGATAGTAGGGTGGGATACTTGCTAAATGCAATGAAACGTGGCAAGGTGGGTAGAAGATGGAAAGAGGAAGCTGCTTCCCACCCCCAACTCACCCTCATTTGTTCTCTAGTCCAGCAAATCTCCATATTCCGTCATAGCAGTTATAACTATCTGAAAGTATCTGATTTGTTTGTATGCAATTTGTCCGTCATACCTACAGGAATGTAAGCTCTATGAGAGCAGGACAAGTGTGTCCTGTCACTGCGGGATTCCTAGACCCGCACACAGTGCCAATACATAGTTGTGGTGTCGTGAATGAATGAAGGAATGGTACCAGAAGGATGAGGACATTTCTGCTAAAAGAAAAGGAGACTATTCTCTGGTGGATCCCTAGGAGGACAAATTATGCCTCAGAACAATCCTAAGAGACAAAGGACGCCCCGATTTGCCAAGATTTCCTGAGATGCGTGATTATGGGTTTGAGGAGGACTTGCTCCTTAAACATTTTGTCTGACTTTTGCCTTGGTGAACCCGGGCCAGGAATTCTGTCAATCCTCCTTCCTCACTTCCCTGGCCCTCTCCTCCCTGTCCACCTTTAGTGCCTACACATCCTTCTGCTGCCGACCAGCTGCACATCCGGGTTCGCAGCCTGAGGCCCATGTGGCTCTTCGCTAATGACTCCGTTATCTGTGCGAAGAAAAAAAAATCTATGCAGTACCTTTTCTGCCTACATTTTTTATGAAGTTAAATTGACCCTTGGAGGGGAAAAAAAAGCATTCTACAGAAAGCAATGCCTTTTGTTCTCCCTTTATTCATCTCTTCTTATTCCTCTGTTCCCGATCAAATATATTCTGCGAACTGTTCTTCCAAAAAATTGTCTACTGAAGTCTCCAAATGCAAACTGTTGAAGTTTTTTCCTTCCCGACACTTTTTGTGCTACCACAATGCTAATAGGCAGCTCTGAGGAATATCCCCTTTCTCGCTTGCCCCTCCCCCCCATATTCCTAACTCAACATTTGGATATTTTTACAACATATTTTTAGCTTGAAAGTTAATACTGATACCTTGTTTTATATGGACATTTATACACCAGGACTCTGGTGAGGGGCTGACTTCATTGGGATACTTTATGGCTTAATACATCTGAATGATTTATATCTCGTTTTGTCTAAGCATTTATGCTAATAAATTTAACAGATTCCCTAGTACTGCCTGGTCCTTCGTTTTCTTCAGGGGGTCAAAGTGAGAAGAAAATAAAACAGCGTGTTACTAAAGAAAGAAGGGGAAAATTGGCCCAACCAATTTAGAACACAAATAAAAGAACAACACAAATAAAATCTCTGATTACAGTTCCTAGATCTAAATAGGATTTCTGTAATTAAGCTATTTCTCAAAGGGGTAATCACAATAGTGACAGAATATTTAGCAATCTAATTTACTGGGGAATATTTTGGTCCTACATAATTAAATTCAACACTGAGGAAAAACTGATAACTATTAAACTGAGAGCAGCCGGGAGAGGAAAGGGGGAGAAGATAAAATTCGGTCTATAAAATACATTCTTTTATAAGTTTTTTTTTAAAGCAAAAGAAATACTTGTAAAGAATTTTCTAAGATGGAAAAGATTTTAAGATTGTGTTGGGATTTTTTTTTTAACAGGTGTAGAATAAGTCAGCCTTTTCTCTTTCCCATTTTTCCCCTGTTGTTTGCAAAGTTGAATCTGGGGTCAGGGGTTCTAATTGTAACCTCAGACTGGAATTCCAGATGGTGCGCTCAGGACTAGAAGCAACTCTCAGTTCATCAATTTCATGGGCCTACGTATCTGCTCTGGCCACGGCCCGGCCTCCAGCCCCACTGTGGCATTAATGCAGAACAAATTGAGACATATCCTCTATATAATTAGTTCCAGAATTTAAAAAGATTTACGGTATAATAATAGAGACAGAGCTGCGGAATCCTGTCATTGGGGACTCTAGGAGCTCGAGGACCATCTCGCGGTGACATTAGAACAGGCGGGTAACCCCGGCGGTTCCAGGCACCGCGAGCTGTGGAAGAAATTTTGCACGACGTTACGTCAGTGCGCTGCAGTTCCTGGGCCCCCAAAATAAGTCAGAGAACAGAGCTCCAACCGTAGATGGGGGTTTGGCCAAAAAGATCGCGTTCACTGTCAAACGAGCTGAGAAAGCGGGGGATATGCTATCATTAAAAAACCCATCTTGCTTTAAATATTTTTCTTACTTAAAGAAAAAAAAAACAAAACTGGGATTTCTACAGTCCAGCGCGGGGCTGGGAACCATCCTAAGCGCCTGCCCAGCGGCCGGGGATGCGCACATTCCTAAGAGGTGAAGTTGGTGGGGAGGGAAGCAGCAGCCGTCAGTCCATTTGTTTTGCGCGTGGGGATCCCGGCGCAGGCCCACCGGCGAGGCGCTAATCGAGCGCCCGTTCCTCCCCGAAGGCGGTGGGTCCCGTGGTCTAGCCTCTCTTGATCGCGGCGTTCGGCCGGGAGCCCAGCCCCTGACCGTTCGCGGCGCTTCAGCGTGTTTATTCAGTTGCCCGCGGCTGCAGGGTGACGCTGGGAGCGCAGCCCCGGAGTGCGCGCGAGTCCCTGGGGCCAGTGCTGCCCAACTCCGCGCATTGTCAGATGCCGCTGGCGGCGCCCGGGTGAAAGCCAGTCTGAGGCTTGAGAGGTCTTCACTGCCCCTTCCACCCAGAGCGATTTTTAAAATCTTGCAATAATTGTGCATCTTCCAGGCCGAGATGGGCTTTACCAATATGCCGGAGCCACATGGGGTTTCGGCGTCTCTCCCTTCCTCCCGCCTTCCCTCCTTCCTTTCTTTATCCCCCACCCCAGAGCTGCAGAGTGGTCATGGCAAAGCCCCGAGAGAGACCCCGCGTTTCAGTCCGGCTTTTAACTAACTTGCTCCGTTATCTTTGGTTTATAATAAAAATTGTAAAGTTTCCAACACTACTGTCCTACCTAATCCTCAACTTCTATCTAATCCTCACTAGTGTCCCATTATGCCGTTTGAACAACTGGGAAACTGAGGCTCAGAAAGACTAAGGAAGTCGTCTAGGGTTCACAGATCTTATTACGTGGGGGACCCGAGATTCCATTCTCTGGCCATCAATTCCTGGTTCTTAACCACTGCGCTCCAAAGCTCGCCTTTCCACCTCTGTCTGGGCCTCAGTTTCTTTCTCTATTGAAAGAGGAGTTGAATTTCCAACTCCAACCATCCGTAATTCAGACCAGTATTTCCTTTGTCACGAGTCTCGGCGCTGACGATGTGGGAAGGTGGGTGAGAGAAGGGAGCAGCCAGTTCTCCGAAGCCTTCATTTCCCTGGAACTTCCAGCGGGCCTCGAGCTGTAGGGTGCCTGCCTGCGACCATCCTCTTCCCGATGTTTTGTGGCCTCTGCCCAAACCAGGGCGCAGAGGCCAGGGCAGCTGGCGCGACCGCCTGGGTAACCACTGGGCTCCCGCAGAGAATGTGTCCAGGCGAGAGATTAGAGTGGAAGGGGTGGGCATGGAGCCCTTGAGACCACGGGGGTGTGTGAGTGCCCCTACACTGATCCAGGGGTGCCAGGACACCCATGCATGAGGGGAAAGGGGGGCCTCGGAGACCTTCTTATGGGTCCCGGGTTCCTTTGACAGTGGGGTCTCCGGGCGCGCAGCACTTACCTCTCGGGTCTGGAACGAACTCCTCCCACCGCTTCGCACTGCGAGATTCCGGCGAAGGGGCACCCAGGGTTTGAAATGGGGATCGCACCACTGTTCTTCCCCACATCAAGGCTTGTCAGGAAACCAGTGGCAGAGGAGAGAGGAGTCTCAAATTTGCCCGGCTCCCCTTTCATCCTACCTCCGAACCCACTCCCCCCGGGCAAAACTTTTTTTTTAAACTTAAAGTCAGCGATTTAAGCGCCTTTGCCCCATGTAGGATCCAAAACCACAAAAATTCACATTCCAGCCAGTCCTTCTAAAATCCTCCCCCAAGAAAAATCTTGCAAAAGAGAGTTAAATTGAAACATTTTCAATCTTTTCGTTTAGAAATGGAAATCCCTGGCTTTTCAGAAAGGGGCCCCTTTGCCTCCTAGCTCCTGAGTCCTGGTTAAGGGATACGACTTCCAAGTAGAAATAGAAAGGGAATGGAGGAGAGACAGGGGCCGGAGGCGCTCTAGGACAACTTGCTGGCGACAAGTTTTCTCTCCATGGGCCATTTTCCACCCAAAAGACCAGAGGCACGTGCTCTCCAGCCTTCGAGCTTTGCTACAGGTTTAGGGATGGGGCGTGCGAAAAGAGCAGTCGCGGCCGATGGAGAGTGTAGTGGGAGAAGAAACCCATCACGAGAGCCTCTTTCTTTTTTAAAAAATTGCTTCTGCGGGGAGCCACGGCAAAGTCATGCACCAAAAGTAGCGTAGGGAGGTGTCCACCACTGCGAAGGTGACTGCCGGAGCAAGCGGGCAGCGCATGCTCCCACTCTTTGCGGTCAGGGTGTCCTGCACCCCGGACGCGCGATCCCCAAAGGAGAGAATTGCTTGCAGGGTGTAGGTCCTGAGCCCGCACACGCTTCGGGTCCGCAGCTGGCCTGACAGCGACAAGGGTTTGCTCAGTGCAAATTAATTTAAACCAACGTTTAAATGGAGAGCAAGTCAAGGGTTTAAAAACGCTCAGTTTCTTTGTAAAACTGCATCTACCTTGATTGTTGCTTCACAAGAGCTTGGCTGGAAAGCTACGGGCCCCATCCCCAGCTAGCCTGGTGCGTGAGACCTCGGGGCACCCGGCCACTTCCCTCCTGGTGCGCCTCGCGGTCCCAGCTTGAACTATCGTCTCTGCCACCTGACTGCTGCTGGGCGTTTCCACGCGCCCCTGAAAGGCACACCACTCCAGAGTCCCGGCGCTTCTCCTTACCTATGGACCGTTTCCCATAGCCCCGGTAGATCCTGACTACTTTGGAAACAACAAAAAACACACCAAAAAAACCTGCTCTGGGGCGCGGGGTTCCCCAACAGTGACTAGGTGGAGGGAGAAGTCGGATCTGGCGAGGCTACGCTTCCGGAGCTCCTAGCCACTTTTGACCCTTGGGAAGGAAGCGCTCCCGGACCCACTCCTCCAGCCGCGGAACAGGCTTGCGCATCCTAGCGGATCACTGGGCATCCAAAATGGTACCCCAGAGGGGGAACAAAGGCGGGAGCAGCGCACGGAGCCAATCTCTCCCCACCCCTCACCCCCAACTGGGCGCCAGGATGCTCTGGCTGGAATATACCTAGGCTCTGGGCATTTCCCCGGGGGTATTCTTCCCTCCCAAACTAGTCACTGTCTCTCCGATTTCACCGTTGAAGAATTAGATACTCCTCGTTAGAAAGGACGAGTAAGTGCCGCTGACACCGATTTTAGGTAGGCGGCAACCTCCCTTCTCTGGGCACATACCTTACCAACTAACCAACCACCGGACAATCGAGAAACACGCCTCGAGTATCACAACAGATGCAATCCCTGGCGGCCACCCAGCCGGGGCACATTCGCCTTGAGTCCTAGGCCCTCGGAATTCACAAGGGGCCGCCTCCTCCCAGTGACCCCAAGCTTATGGCCACCACTCTAGCACTCCAGCCTACGGGCTCTGGAAGCAAAAGCCGGAACCATAGGCGCAGAGAAAGGGTATCTGCGACTTATAAGTCCGGGAAAGTTTTCTGTGCTTTGCCGAAGTTCCCGCCCTAGGCGAGCCCACCTGCCCCTCCTCCAACCCGCCCTCTCATGTTAACACCCCCGTCCCCACCCCGTCGCACTTGGGTGCAGCGTGGACACTAACTCTCACCTGGAGGGTCTCATCAGTGCCTCGAGGCGTCCATACTCACGATTCCAAGGGGGGAGGGGGATGCGCCGCACAGGCTAGCTGAGTACGTGTGGCGGGTAAAGAAGAGGAGGGTGTCTCCAACAGAGGCAGTCCCTCAGG
>PVKH010021154.1:0-14210 GCA_004027955.1 Chaetophractus vellerosus | reverse complement strand
TGTATCCAAATGTTCCCTCTTCCCTAGGAAACAGGTTCTTCATGGTTGGGGCACAGTAATACAGACAGCAATGCCTTGCCCCAGGCAGTACAACTTGACTACTCTCCCACAGTTTTCCATAGGAGAGTTCTGTGAGCTGCTTTCTACATTCAGGGAAAGTTCTGGGACAGGGAGTCCCTCAGGCCACTATCAGACAGATTGGGCCAGATATATGCATGCTCCCAGTGTGTGCACAAGGGTTAACTCTGCTCCCTCTGGAATTGGGCCAGAGATCCTTGCTGGGAACAAAGCCAGTGAGAGGTTAGGGAGAGTCTATCCAGGACACCATGGGATCCTACTCCTTTTAAGTAGGATTTTTCTTGATTCAGCACTTGCCCTGTAACTGCAGTCCTTTAACTGTTTTCTGAAGCTTTGAAAAAGATGTATCTGCCAGTTCTTCGTGGTTGCTCAAAGCTTCTGTGTGGGGACAGATCCCTGAAGCATCTCACTCTGCCTTCCTGAACAGGGTGGGCTCTAAGATGCTTTTTAAAGCAAAATCCTCAAGCCTCCACCAGGGAAGACATGATTTTCTCTTGGGGCCTTTGTTTGACATGTTCACAATGGCACTAGGAATAGATCATGGCTCCCATCTCATCTTACCTTTATCCCATCTCATACTTGGATGTGCTGAAGGCCTGAAGACCTTTGCTGTGACCACAAGGCTGCAGCGCAGACCTGGACATAACTCTTGCAAATGAAGCTGGAATGCATGATGACCTACCCACAGAGGGCATAGCTGGTCATAGCTGATTGTCATCAGGAGGGCATTATGAGGAAGGTTACTTTGCTGGGAAAATGTGGTGATACAGGTCAAGACCCAGGTCAATTAGGGCAAGCTGTCAGAATCAGCCCCTCTCTGCCTTCCTTACTTTCTGACAGGTGTCAGGCAGTGGGTTCCATATATATTTTTATATGACATTTTCTAAAGCCACATCAGTAAAGAAAAAGATGCCATAGGTGTCCATGACAAGGGAGAAGACACTCTGAATTATAAACTGCTTTAGTACAGGGAGTGTAAGGTGTGACTTATTACTTTGTCATCAGAAGAATGCTCAGTACTTAATAATACATTTTGATAAACTGATTGAGAAACTTGAGAGAAAGGTTATATAGCAAGATGAAAGTTGAATTTCCAAGGTTGGTCTGGTTGTGTTCAACTCCATGCTGGGTGTGTGTGTATTTTTTTCAGAAGGAAAACTTGTCACAAGAGACCCACATTATGAAGGTTCTTAATGGCATACATTATTTCTCTTAATTCTCAAAATTCCCAGAGCAGCCACTGATGGTAAAGTTTATGATCGCCTCTGTCTTTTGACAGACGGCATTGGGCAGTTGTGGCAAAAATGGACCAGATCAAGATTGTGCTCAGCTCAGTGGGTTAAATTTCCTGTCAGTAACTGTTCCTTGACCAAATGCTTCAAAATTATAATAGTCTGCTTGGACTTTTCTTTCCCTTAGAGAATTCTTTGTTCACACTTTTTCTGCAGTACATAAGAATTTGTTGCCATTTCCTGTAACCTGTGTCAGTTGCTGCGACTTTCTGAACAGTGGAGGTGCATGGCCTGACCTGGCAGCAAGGTGAGGCAGCACAGTCAGCCTTTAAGACTTAGGGTTGCATTTTGAATCTCAAGTTATCTGTATGTAAATAGAGATCTACATTTCCCTATCTAAGTTGATAGTTTAAGAACTGTGATAAAAGTCCTGCATTCATCCCCTTTTTATTCATTCAACATGTCTTGGAAATATAAGGCCCAGATTTTAACTTTGGATATATTTATGTGAAGAAAGAACTGGTTATAAGAAATTCCTCTCATTTTTACCACCCAGGGACTGCTACATAAACATGTAGCTTCTGGTAAAATAGAGAGAGAGCATCTGAGGTGTTCTCTAACGTATGGCATGTCCGTCCTACAACTTCAGAAACTAGGATGTCATTACCATCCTTCTCCAGTCGGCATTATCATCATCATATTACTGGATGAGGAAATTGAGGTGGAGAGTTTTTCTGACTTCCCCAAGCTCACAGAGCTCTTCTGTTACACCTTTTAGAGAATAGCTTTATAAGCACAAAGATTTGATTTTGTAAGCTAGCTAGTATAGGATAACTCTTGGAGATGACTATTATGGGTGATTTTTTTCCCCTATAGGTAAAGATACAGATACAGATAAGTTTTCCCTAACAAGCACAAGTAACAATCTGTGGAAATTCTCACATGTGCATTATAGGGTTGCATGATGACTGTGGTTAAGTTGTGATAAAGCAGACCAGAAAGCTTTAAAAATTATTGCTACCAGTAAAGTTAGAGCTCAGATACCATATTCTCTCCCATTTTCAGAAGAGGAATTGGGAAGGGAGGACTTTATTTCTGTGGTGTTTATAATAGCTGTCTGCTCTAAAGAAAATTCACAGAAAAATCCCATCAGTGTCTTCAGACTGAAAACAGATAAATAACCTGGTCTGCTGCCTGTGCAAGACTCAGTGTCCAAGAGAATGTGATGTAAAGAAAGCTGCCCTCACTGCTGAGTTGCTCTGGATGGCCAGGCTGCTAGGTCAGCTGAACTTCTAAACAAGAATGCCTCTGCAGGTGTGCTGGGAGCTTCTTGGGCAGCACATTTCCATCACTTTAGAAGAAGACTGTGGGACTCAGGTTCTTCCTAATCCTTGCCAGTAAAGCAAGCAAAAACAATGTCTTCAGTTCATTTAACAGGTCCGTGTCTAAATTTTGGGGATCTGCCTTTGGATCCCCTGCTAGCAAATCTCTCTCTTCTTATTTGGCCCTTCTGACTAAAAAGCAGTCAGGGTTTTAAAACTGACTAGTTTTTAAAGATTTCTAAGCATAGGAGAAAAGTAGAACAGAAACTGATTAAAGCAGAAAATTATTTTTACACCTTTTCTCATTAGGGATAGAACATTACACATTGAAAGTTTGTTCAGGTTTTTGAAGGATCACATGTTCAAATTAATATTAAAATACATATCTCATCTTAAAGTTAAAAGTTCACTATCGGTATCATTACCATTATTTTCATGAGGTTCTAGGTCTTTTTTGAACAAATTAAATGTGGTACTTTCTTTATGGCACGAATTAACTCTAGATCCCAGTGATATTTGGCACTTTCTAAATACCCAGATGGCCACAACAGCATTTGCCTTGAAGTAAAGACGTGTGTAGGGTTTTAATCACATCATTTTTATTTTTTTCTCTTTTAAATATAGTCTTTTCAGTAGTTGCTTCTTAGTGAATGACTGATTGTTTACTGTGGTTTTATAACAGGAATTTGAACATTAAAAGTTTCTTATCAGGATACAAATTGAAAAAAATGTACCCTTTCAATCTCTCTTCTCCCTTCATCTCTTACATTAGAACAATCAAAATAAATTGTTATCCCTTTGAAAACTTAAATAGTTTGAAAAATCCCATCATGCTCTTCTTAAAATTTTAAGTTTAATAAATCAGTTCAGGGGAAATTTAATTACCGTTGTTAAACTATAAAAAGCTTATATAAAATAAAACCAGGAGTAGGACTAGAATAAGTTTCATCTCTTGAATGTAATAATCATTTAGGACTAGAGTAAGTTTAAACACCTGAGTGTAACCACCATTTGAAAATAAATATCGTTTAAAATAATTTTTGCTGTATCTTCCCAATTATGTAATCACTGAACATGTTCAGTTTTTTTAATGTTTTGTTTTGTTTTGTTTTGTTTTGTTTTGTTTTAACAGCAGGAACAAGACATAGAGTCTGTTATGTACTTGGGACAAGATCATTTGAGACCAAAGGCCAGATTTCGAAACAGGCCTCAGATACCTATAGAGGGACTTGTGTTGACCAAGACAGATTGAAAGCAGAAAGGATGTATTCTGTTATACGGGTCTTATTATTTTTTTTTTTTTAAAGATTTATTTATTTTATTACATATCTCCCCTTCCCCCTGCTGCGGCGACGCGCCGAGAGTGGACACTGCGCAGGCGTGGCTTTCCCAGCTTGTGGGCGGTCTCTGCATCTGTTCACGGCCGGCTTTCAGTTCGCGGGTGGCTGGCTGCGCTCCATCTGCGGGCGACCTGCCCTGCCCGTGGCAGCTCTTGCCATGTCCGTGGCAGCTTCTTGCCCTGCCCACGGCGGCTCCGGACCGCCCATGGCGGCTTGCCATTCTCAAGGCGGTCTGCCTGCTGGGAGAGGTCCCCGGGAATCGAACCCGGGGCCTCCCATGTGGTATACCGGCGGCCTATCCACTAGGCTATCGAGCCGGCCCCTATACAGGTCTTAAATGAGAGCTTTATACTAGAATTTTACCCACTTTTATCTTTGAAAGTGAGTAAATCTTCATAGCAGATTATTCTCATAAAACAAGATTGATCAATAATAACAGGGAAAGAATGCTTTGGGAATGCTCATTTAAGAAAAGAAAGAGCAGATGAAAGGGGCTGAGTATCTCAGAAGTGTTCTTTCTGCTGAACTTCTTTTGCAAATACGAGCATAGAAGTCATAGGAGCAAGTGTTTCCATTGCCCGCCATGTGCTGTGCTCTACCCACACATCTCCAACACATGCACATACACACAGACGCACCATCTAGGGTGACTTTTCCAGCCCCTGGTTTTCTAGAATTGGCTGTCTCAAAGGACCCAGAGCACTATGGGTTCAAGTTAAGGTTTGGGTTTGGTGAAAATTGTTAGTGCTCCAAACACAAGGCAACAGTAAGTTCTTTTCTGTTCCATGAACGTAATGGATGATGCTTTCAGAGCCTGCCTGCAGATTTCCCAGTATGTCCAAAGTTAGCATTGCATTTGTAATGGAAATAAATTATTTGACACTCACATAACTAAATATAATTTAGAGTTTTGATGTAAGGTAAGATACATAGAAAGATCCTGCTTTTCAAACTACTCTGATGACTTTTATAGACAACTTCTTTTATATCATAGTGAGTTAAGCCTGGCCAGCATCTGAACACTTTTCACACAGTCATTCAAACATCTACAGTTGGGTGCTAAGCACATGTTTAATTACTTAAATGATAAAATTCCCAAAAGGATGTTTTTATCCATTAAAATAAGATGGGTCTCTCATAAAAACTATTGGCCTGTTTTCATGAGCTCCTGGTATTTCCCAGGATGCTTATGTGCCAGCCCCTCTTAAAAGAGATTTGCTTTTAAATACAGGAAGTTTTTGGCTCTTTAGGGAAAGCACAGATGTCAGTGCCATCAGCAAAATCACTGCAAGCTTTCCCTTGGAAGTCTGTTCTCTCAGAAACAAGTTTAATTCAGGAACTATAGTTCATCCAGGTTTCTTGAAGGCAGTTAGCACTGGTCAAAGGTCTGTTTTATTAGCCAGAGAGAGCTTCCATTTACAAGCCCAGTTATTCACCTCTGTTCATGCCGACTCTCAGCAGCCGCAGACAGTGTCAGAGCTCGTTTTAAATGATCCTGCTACTGCAGCAGGACAGGGTGATTTTGGCTTGTGCCTTGTTATTTGTCCCTCCAGTGGTTCCTAGCTGTTGTGACGTCAAGGCTGCCATTCAAGGCAGAGAAAAAGGAAAGCATGGCCTCTCTTTGCATCAGTTGCCCAGACAAGCTGTTGTTTCTCAGGCATCCAAAATGCTTTCTGTCTGGCAGAGTTGTGCATTCTATGCCTGGGTGACCTGGTTAAATGGAGGAAACCAAATGCTAGCCACTGAATGCTCGCCAAAGCAAGCATTCCACCCTGAGCTTCTCAAGCACAGGCTTCCCTGTTTCTGAGGACTATAAATGGAATGGCAGCACTGCTTTAAATTACACACTTGCATATTCAGATTCTGAATAGTTTTTAAAACGAGAATGATTGTTAATATCTGATTAATATACACTGCATCACCATCATTAGCACGCCTTTGAGGTCAGTGCTACAAAATCCTTTTGGAAAACCAGTGCAATGTGAAAAAATATTCTTCTGGAATCATAGTCAGAAGTTTTAAACTACTAAATTTCTAACTCTTGCTTCCCATCCCACTTCTCTGTTCCCCAATCAGATTTGTGAACTGTAGAAAGGCTCTTGCGTATATTTACATATTAATTTTGCACTGTTCATTATAAGAATCACAACTATGTAATGCTGTATGATGTACAGGATCTGAGGTTTTCTTTTCAGAGGGAAGGGGCTATTTCAAGATATCACAGAACTGCTTTCACTTTAAAAACAAGCCAAGATCCATCTTCTACAGCAAACAATGCTCTTAGAAGGCCAAATCTCACTCATGATATTCTGATAGCCTACAGTTACTGATTTAAGAACTGAATTTTCTTGGGGCATACCTTCTTTTTGTCTTTCTGGCATGGAAGACAACTGTTTTATTGGATTCTAAAAGGTGGCCATGATTATGGTCACTACAAAAAACAAAGTTATAAATACAACCACACTTTGTATTCTAGATTTGTCTTGGTTAAGTTAATATGCATTGGAGGTTTTCTGTTACAAATCCCATTGATCTCTTTATCTCAAAGAGCCCTTCTCTGAACCTTTTCCTTCAACAATATTTGCATGAACCAAAACCATTTCATATATATGTAAGTGTATATAGATGCATTTTATGTCAGGAAGGACCTTGATACAGTGGGGCCTTTTTAAAGTGTATGATTAGAAGACAAAATTCTTCCTGATTATAAATTGTCTTCTGGAAAAAGGTGGTCTTCTGATGACTATGTAAAGATGAAATAGATGGAGTAAATCAAAGTTGGGACTTTACCCTGAGGTTTACTAGACTGCAGGGCCTATAGCTAAATGCCATATTTGTTGAGTGAATAGTAGATACAGTGGTGAGAATGGAACCTGTAGATGATGAGCATAACTTAAAAAAAAAAACTTTTTTATTTAGAGAATTTGTAGGTTTACAGAAAAACCATGCCTAAAGTACAGAGTTCCTATGTACCACCATATTATTAACACCTTGCATGAGTATGGTACATTTGTTACAATTCATTTTTATAATTGTGCAATTAACCATAGTCCATCATTTACAATAGGGTTTAATATGTTGTACAGTATCCTATGGTTTTTTAAAATTTTTTATTCTACTAACATGTATAACAACCTGAAAGTTTCCCTTTTAACCACATTCAAATATATAATTCAGTGCTGTAAATTACATTCACAATATTGTGCTAACATCACAACCATACCATCCATTATCAAAACTTTATGATCAGTCCAAATAGAAACTTTGTACAATTTAAGCAGCTTAGCTCTTCATGAGTGCTTTGGACTAGAGGATTCTGAGACTCTTGAAATGAGAGAGAGACATAAGACATTAGCTTTCCATTTGTGGGCTGGAAGATTAGTCCTTATTTTGTTGACTACTACTTGCATATCAGTTATTCCTTTTAGTCTTCCTTTTTCTATTACTACCATTTCAATAGGTCCTTGCTATCTGAAGATAACTGATACCAGAAAACCACTACTACTTTAAGAGAGTCCACTTAAAACTGAATCAAACATTTAAAACAAACAGTAAAAAATTTTAAAAGATTTTATAGGGACTAAATATTGAAATGTAAAAATTAAAAGTTGAAGAGAAGTTTGTTTTATATTAGATAACAAAATTTGGGATGTGATGCAACGAGGTGTTATTTCTTAGACCAAACATTGAATGTTGGCTTTTGTGGCAGAATCATAAAAGGGGGATTTTGTATAAGCATTTAGATCTTCCCAAGGGCCTCCTCTTAATGTTTTTACATATAAATCAGTCTTTATTGAAGAGTCTACTTCTAGTGCAGTCATACCTGTCACCTTTCTCTTCTTCAGTTATTGGCTGTTCAGACTCTGAACTTACCTATGACTGTGTGGACTCCAACAGTTCTCCAATATCACTTTCATCAACTTTTTGAAAACCTGCAGTTTCACTTTGTATTTGCATTTTATTCTGTGATATTAACCTATCAAGAAAGTGAGCAGGACTAGATGCTGATGTTAATGAGGGCTAAACATTTAGTGGTCAGTTTATTTCTGGGCGTTTTTATATTGTGATGACCTTTGTTTCCTTATGCAACCTGGTAACTACAGGGATTCAGAAAATGATTACTTACGTAACGAGGGACCACCCCCCTTGGTATGGTTTAGTGGGCTTTATAATTAACCACATGTAGATATGTATGCCACTTCTGAAGCTGAACTAGTTTATATAACCTTGGGTGAGTTGTTAACATGGAACCTCAGTTTCTTGATAGGTAATATAGAGTAATAAAATCGCCCTTGCACAGTGGCCATAGGATTAGAACCAATGTGGGTGAAACTCCTAGCATAATTTATAGTTCATGCAGGTCAAGAAATGTCCCCCATTAGGGTCATTATCTCATTTGTGTGGTGCCTTAACATTTTATGAGACTTTCACATTTATTGTTTTATTTGATTCCTTACAAAAACCCAAAAACCTTGTGAATGAAATTATCACCACAGAATTGTTTACTTGAAAATGGTTAAAATGAGAAATTTTAAGTTGTTACGTATGTTACCAGAATAAATTTTAAAAACCCATGGAACTGTACAACATAAAGAGTGAACCCTAATGTGAACTGGACTATAATTTTGAGACAGAATTATTATAATTATATTATTAACTATAGTTCTGTCTCATAGGTTGTAACAAATGTACCATGTTTGTTAATAATAGGGAAAACTGCATCTGGTGGGGTGGGGGGAATTGGGAACTCTGTACTTGCATGATTTTTCTGTAAACCTACAACTGCTCTGAGAAAAATAAATAAATAAATAAATACCCAGAGGCCGAAGAGCTTAATTAATTCTATCCTTTAGGCTTGTCAAACCCTCACAGAAGATTTTTAAGGAGTGCAATGACAGGAGGAAACTAAATTTTAGAAGATTTTTTAACTTGGTGAATGTGTATATAATGGATTAGATCGTATAATTTGATAGCCATTTTCTTCCTGCTATATAGTTGAGAACACTGAGGCATCAGGAACTTTCTTAGGATCACATGGTTTGCATCTGGAAGAGCCAGACCTAGAACTCAATCTTCCTATCCCCTACTGTTTTTTCCTACCACACAGTCTCAGTTTGCCAAGTGAATCAGTTTAAAAGTCAGTCGTACTTACCCAGGAACAAAGTGATAAAGGTCCAACATGTTTATTGAAGTGGGATTGGGAAGGAAAGGCCAAACGTAGCAGATATTAAAAATAAGTGCTGACTAAACTTGGTAACGGATTGGTTTGGCTTGATGAAGAATGGAGTCAAGCATCTAGACTTTCAAGCATGCTCATTTGACCACACAGTTAAACTAAAATAATTAGAGTTTGTTGTTATTGTTGTTTCCTGACTAATTTAAAGGGACTTCCCTGTCCAGATGGAAATATCTTGAAGATATAGTATTAAAGGTAGAAGAGGCCAGGGCTGAAGAAATAAATGCAAGGCTCTAATGCACAAAGAAGAGTTGAAACCATTTATATAAGTATATGGACACGTATAATTTAAACCAGAATTTCACTTCAAGACTGAGCCACATTGTTAACTGTAACTGATTACCCAGTCATAATTACAAACTGTTATACCTTCATCAGAAGGAAGAGCTATTTCCATAGATTCTTCTCTGTTTGTGTGTTTGTTTTGTTGGATGAATCCTGCTGTGGCACTCTGAAACAGACTTTGCTGGGCCCTGTTTTGTAAACAAATCTGTTCACGCACGCTTTTTCCTATCATTGTATGTGTTCTGGCTCTGCTTTTCCCCTCTGAAACATGGAAACCTAGGAATTTTGAAGCTTAATTGTTTTCTTTTAGAAGTAATCAGACAACAAAGAAAAATGTGCACATGCCTTTAAAATGTGCACATCTACCCTATGTAGATCTTTAAGTCTTCACAGGTTTAACTCTGGGTTATGAAACTCTTCCAGTAATACCCTTAGGAGATATCCTTAAAGCCTCCAAAAAAAAATAAAAAACAAACAAAAAAAAACCCTACTATTGATTGATCTCAGTTAAAAAAGATAGCTCTTCTTTATCTTCAAAGTTCATTGTATGTATGGACCATATAGGTGGGATTAGTCACCGACCATGATAAAGCATAATACTTGTTTTCCCTAGGAGGGGTGGTCTAGGGGCAATCTATCCCTTAAGTAGATTGGAATATAAGATTATTATATGTCTATAGACATTCATACATAAGTCACTTCTCACCTGTAGTTTTTTGTTTGATTTTTTTTTTTTGCATGTTGTATATTAATATTCCAGCCAGGTTCAAGTTTTTATGACAGGAAGTAAGTGAATCGTTATGACAGCAGTAATTAACATTTGATTTTATGATTAGAGCACAGGAAATAACTTTTCACAGTGAATAAAACTTTGGGGGGAAAAGGAATGGCTTATAAATTTAATGTACATTAATTTCCCCGCTTCTTGCATGCAGCTGTTTTGCTCTCTTAAATGAAAATAAAACTAGAATGGCCTTATTTTTTTTCCTTTCCTAATTTTTCTTGTTAGCAAATGTCTTTGTTTATAGAAGAGGCCTTTTTAAGTATTTTTGGTTATGACTCAACATAATAGCAAACAATTCTTAAAAATTTTAAGAGAAAATATTAAGTCCAAACTGTAGTGTAGACTGAATGGCACAAAAGGCTTGAAGGCCCTAAACAGGAAATTATTTTTTCCTTGAAGAGTAAATGGCTAAATCATCATTCACCATCAAAGCCAAGGAGGCCACAAACTGCAATTTTTATGCAGATTTCTTCCAGTTATAGCCATGTTCTGCAAACATATGGTAAAGACCGTTTGACATTTAAAAAAAACAACTGCAAGTTTAGAGGAAAAAAAGAATTGGGTAGAACTTCAGTTATGTTCATTGTAGAAAGGGCTTTAATATAGAGGGTTTGTTTTTCCCTGAAAAAAAAAAATAGGGGAAGAAAAGATTTTTCCTCATTCTCCTCTTTTCATGTTAAAGCCTAAAGAACTTGTAGTGAGAAAAAATTTTATAATTGACATACCTTTCTAACAGTTAATGTCACACATGCATGGATAACATGAATGAATGGATGCCTGACATTAAAATATCTGTTAAGTATTTTCCACATGCATTCATAGCCACGTGGGGCATTTAAAGTAGGGGCGTTGTAGCCCAGTGGTCAGTGTTGCCCTGGAGTTAGGGCATGAAGGTTCAAGCCTCAGCTCCGAGACTATGAGCCCCACTTAACCACATCAATGAAAACATGATCTCTGAATCCCCTTTGTACCTCTAAAACGCAGTGTCACAGATTTTGCCGTTAAGTAGTTGGCACTTCTACAAAGCTGTTCTCAGAGGACAAGTGAGTTAATTTAAAAGTCTCCAGCACTTAGTTGAGATTTATCTTCTTTAAATTTGGCAGAGAATGTATTTGTATGTGTACTGATTAAGAATCTGCCTTGTGTTTGTAGAGCACTTATAGCTTTCAAAGTGGTTTCTTAAGTGCTCTTTTACTTGATATGCACCACAGGCTGGGTGTGACTGCAGACATGCTGATAGAATGCATTGGAGTGTAGTGGTCAAGGTCAGGCTCCCTGGTTTTCAGTCTTAGCTCCACCATCTACCATGACCCTGGCACATCCTTAAGCTCCATGGGCCTCAGTTTTTTATCTGTAGGATGGGGATGATAATGGAACTTACTTTGTAGGGTACTGTGATTATTAAATTAGAAGTTATGTGTACAGCTTTTAGTAGCTACTAAGTCAGACTGTATGTCAGATTGCTGCTCTTATCACTGATGATTAAACTGGCTTAAAGAGGCTGAGTGATCTGTGCAAGAGCAAATCATAGCAAAAGGAAGACCTGGAACCCAACCACAGGCCTTCTGACTTGCCACAGTCAGGTAGCTTTCCTCTGATACCACTCTCTCTCTCCTCTCTACAAAAGTGCTATTAAAAGAGCGCACCCCTTTTCACTGTTTAAAAGAAAACTTGGAGTAAACATTTGTCATAGGGCTTTATTTTGTTGTGGGAGGGTGGACGCAGATGTCTGGAGAACAAAACAGATCGTATAAACTTGGCCACTCTAACACTTGAACCGTGTCCACAGCATAACAATTTACAGCAAAGCCTAGATAGTCTCTACTCCCAAATTAACAGGAGTTCCTAAGGGACAGCAGCTTCTGTGCACCTGGCCATATCTGTTAGGTTTCTATTCTCAGCTTTTCCCCCAAGCATATACGTCATGATTTTTATTTTTGTTTTGTTCTACTTTTCCTTTCTCTTTTTGAAACCTCTGCATTGGCCACCCAAGACTTAAGAGGAACTTTGCTGTGAAACATACTCTGAAATGAAAACAAACTGCACAGAAGCATTGAGATCTACAAGCATGTGTGTATACATGACACAGTGGGAGAGGGAAGTGTCCTTTTCTGTAAGTGCAGAAATTAGATATTCTAAAATTTAAGTAGTTGTCAGGCCTCTACCTGTTGCTTTTCTTTCACTGAGCTAGGTATCAATAAGAATTTTTAAATTTGTAGCTTTCTAAAGTACTCTCTCCATGTAAAGGGTTCCTGTTCTTGTGACATTGTACAGAATATTCCTCTTCTTCCTATTGGGGAGATTCATAAGGTCTTAGAGGCGAGGGAAGAGGGAGTAACTGTTATATAGTGTAGCTGATTTAAGTTAAATTCTTAACCCCACTTATAGATGCTATTTTCACTCACCCTCAATTTGCAGATCATACTCATATCATGTAAATGGTTTCTACACTCTTTAAAATATCAGTTTGGTAAAGATTATCAAAACATACCACATTAGTGAAAACTTTCTTCTAGAATATAAGGATGGTTTCATCAAATTATTTTTAATATATATTCTTCATGTTTATCCTGAGTATACCAAAAAAAATAGAAAGAAATGCAAGTGTTGGGGTGTATACCTGTTACCCTGCTTAGGTTATGGCAAGGCATTACCATGTTACAAATTAAGAACTTAAAGGTATTTTGTAATAAATGCCTGCATGCGTTTGTTTTATTTTTATTCTTCAGTTCCCACTAAGTAGATGCTTGTATTCTCTAAGCTTCATCTTCATTAGCCTCCCCTCACCACCATTCCCACCCAACATGGAAGTGCATTAATAAGTCTGAAAAGAAAGGGCAGGTTTTTTTTTAAGCTGCTTTTTTTTTTAAATTTATATATAGCCCCCTTGCTGCTTGTGTTCGCTGTGTTCATTTTTGCTTTGCGTTTTTCCATATCTGCTTATCTCCCCCTGCTGCATCAGCTCACCGCGCAGCGGCTTGCCTTCACCAGGAGGCCCCAGGAACTGAACCCGGGGCCTCCTATGTGGTAAACCAGAGCCCAACCAATTGAGCCACAGCCGGGTCCCAAGCTGCTTTCTTTTTTAAGCAAAATATCTGTTAGTCTCTTCAGAAAATAAGTTCTTGACAGCATTGGTACTCTTTAAGGTGGGATAAAAGCAATTTTCTCACTCATTTTGTCCCTTTGTCAAGAGATTATAACCTTCTCCATGTCATAAATTATCAGGTTTGGCTAAAGCCAAGAGAAATACAATAAGTCATATTTTAGCCCTCAGTGGCCAGTTTCAAAGGGTGCTTTGGTGTGAAAGCCACGTGGGCCGCACTTTCCACGTGACAGAGTCTTCTAAATAAGTGTTTTTCTGCCCGTCACAGACAAATCTGAAAAAGTTCTTTCTTCTCACAAACCAAGGGAATGGCACTTGCATGCTGTCTTTCACTGTATCGCTGCCTGGTAGGGAAGATGATTTCCATATTTGAAATTTGGAGACCAACAAAAATAACTCTTTGAAGGGTTAATGCTCTATCCAGCTTCAGATTAGTTCACTTGAATCTTAACATTACTTTTCTGGTCATGTGCACTGAAGGTCTAAGTATTTGTGAAAAAAATTTTTTTTTTTTTTTCCTGATGCTGTTCTCTTTTGGCTGTCTGAATTACACAGGGGTTGAGAAACTAAATTAAAATTAGGTGAGTCAGGTAAACAGTGATCACATTGCATGCTTTTAGCTTTGCTTGTTAGAGTCACTTCTCCTCCCTGAGATGTTTTCATTCCCCTCACCCCACCCCCACCCCTTCTAAGGAAATATCATAAGCTCTTTTAGAACTACTCACAGGAAGTGAGTATCCATCTGCTGGTTACTCACCAGCAACTGAGCGTTGACAGGTGAAGAATGCTGCTACAGCCCTCACAGATTTATTTGAAAATTTCTATCAGAG
>PVKH010021153.1:0-14406 GCA_004027955.1 Chaetophractus vellerosus | reverse complement strand
TTGTCTCAAATATCCAATTTACTCAAATATGTAACAATCAAAAATAATTTATTTGTGACCAATAGGATTTCTGGAAAAATAACCTCCATTTTCTTTATGGACCCTCTGGCTATTAAAGTGCCTTCAGTTAATGAACAGGTAAGATTCAGTACTGGGGCTGATAGATGCACTTGTTTTGTTCTGAGTAATTGATTTGAGCTGAGCAAACCTTCGCGATGGATATAACACACTAGAAGCAGTGGAGTTCTACAAATATTGATCATTGACCTCAGGAAACTCTGAGTGAACGCGATATTTGTCCTTCTATAATTTACAATTTATGTAACATAATTATACTGCTTCTGCTCTGATTATTTACATGCTTAATAATACAATGCCCTTTGGGGGCCCAATGGAATGGGAGTAAAGGCAGCTTGGAGGACTGGAGGCACCTTCGAGAGTGGCATCCTGTGGTAACCACTGGGGACAGTGGTTTTCCCAACAGAGCTATAGCAATGTCCTGGGTGTGGACATGTTGGGACTTTCTTAAGCAACGTACAAGGTGGGGACACTTAGCTGGCAATGCAGGCAAAACAAAAAAACAAAACAACAAAATGTCTTGCCTTTATTATCCAGATACATTCCAAAGTGACTGCATTTGGAAAAGGCTTGTCTTTTGTGGGTGTGCTTCTCCCACAAAAGACATTTCATTAATCCCAGCCTAAACAGCTTAACTTGATGAGTTTGTTGATTTCTTTTCCCTTTAGTCAAACATTCCCTCTGACATTTTTTAATGCAGAATTTAACAGGGTTAAATACAGACAAAACCGCACAGCAGAGATTTGAGAATCTTTGCTGGCTGGGAAAGATCCTTGGAGAGGAACAAAGATCCTAAAGGCTACTAAGATGAAGAAAACTGAGGTTGGAATTACACCATATAATTTTTGAAGGGCCAAGGGGAAGTGTTCTATTTCAAAAAGGATGTATTGGTTTAACACAGAAGGTCACATGTCAATCCTATGAAAGGAGAAGAGGGGTCAACAAGCAGCACTCCCCAATTTGTGAGCATGGGGACCAGGGCTGACCAGAGACAGAGCTGGTCATCAGAGTCAAAGGAGGCTCCACATTCACAACAATCGCTGTCCAACCCTGAGCTTGCCAGCCTAAAGTCTCCTTCTTTCTCTCCTTCCTGAGGAGCATAACGCTCAGGCGGTAATGCCACTGTGGTGTCTTCTCAGTCAACAACAATAGGGATTATCTTCTAGCAAGCACATTTTGCTCAGTCTACAGGTGCATTTTTTTCATTGTGGTTTCTTGAAAGATCAGGTCCTCAATGCTCTAGACTGAGCAGGAGGAGGGAGCTGCCCCCTCTGCTTTCTTCCTTGAGACCCAAGCATAGAGCCAGGTCTGGCTGCCTTCCCAGGATGTATGCTGATGGCAAGGCCACGTCACACTTGACATGGGAGGCCTGCTCATCATTTTTGAATTCTCTTTGCTACATGGTGGACAACACAAACTCAGGGCCTACATTTGAGACTAGGAAGAAATTCTCTCTGTCCTTTAGCCTCCTGGCTAAGAGCGTGGTCATTGGAGTCTGTATGCCTGGCTTCTAATTCTGATTTTGCAACTAAGTTAGCTTGGTACCTTAATGCAATTTCAACTGTCTGAAGCCCAGCTTCCTCGTCTGTAAAAAGGGGATAATAATAGTACCTACCTGGTGGCATTGCTGTGAGTTGGAGAAAATAAGTTACTTCCCACTGTTACAACATTTTTCAAGGCTTACGGTGTGCCAGACACCAATCTAAGTTGTTAACATGGATACTTTTAAAACTACACCACTACCTATGCGCCTAGACAACGGTACTCCCATGGTAGAGGTTTAAGAAACTGTCCAAGGTCACATGCAAGGAGGTGATGGGGCAGGACCGGTGCTCCAGCACCTGTACTCTTTACCCCTATGGAAGTATTCCATAAAGATTTGGTGTCACTACTACACATGTTTCTGCTTAGGCTTAAATTATTATTTCCTATCCTTGAAGGCATTCAGAGGCCAAAATTATAAGAGCTTTGGGGAAGACAGTCATCTGATTCTATCACAGAAGCAGGCAGACTCCTTCACAGATTCTTATAAGGAGCCAACCTGAAACTGAAAGCAAACGTTGGCTTTTAATAAGTACTGGGTGGGTCAGAAACTGTGCGTGATTAATCAAAAGAGTGGTCTGCTGCCTATGCCCTGCTCTACTTAGGGCTGTGTGCCTGTAAATAGATCTTTAGGAAGGGCCGGCCAAGGAAATGCTGTTTATCTCCAGGAGAAACAATTCACAGGGTGGTCCCACTAGGATGATAATGCAAAGGTCTTTTGTCACCTGAGCAAAATCACTTTTTGTTTTCTCCTTTTACGGCTGCTTCTGGGTCATTACAGCAAGAATCAGTGGGGAATATCAAGGAAGTCCTGATGGAGTTGCTTGATGTCTCCAAAGCTATGAAGCCTGGTTTGTTCCTTTAATAGCCATATATTTTTAGCTTTTGGGTACAATCCAAGTGGCGGTCACGCTGTTCAGCCAGGGTTGCAGGAGGCTGTCCCGTGCCCAGCTGCCCCATTCCCCTGGCAGAACAAAGCATCCATGCTCTATAATTACACCAGGAAAAGCTAATAAAAGCTTTCCATACAAACCTCAAAATTCAATTAGTCCTGCATTTGTGAGCCTGACCCCAAAGACAGATAAAGGATTAGCTTCTCATCAGCAGAAGAGTTCCAGTTGAGTGAAACCGGCTGCTCACAAACCATGGATTCCCTTCCCTTCTCCGTGTGTGCTGAGACTGTCGCATTACCTGGTTATTTATAAAGCACTGCCCGTTTGGAAAATCTACGGTGCCTGGCTTTTGAATTTCCTTGGTTCGTCCTGCACCACTGAGCCTGGCTGGAGGATTTCACATAGAATCATGTTGTTTGTGCCCCTAAAGTCATGTAGTTTGTGCATAGAGAGGAAACTTTATAGTACTTTGGCCTCAATACTTAAGTGAAAGTATGCCCTGGAGTTTTCAGCTTGGTGGGAGGCTGCCCTCTGACCTTAAGACTTTAGTGTCAATAGGACATTAAGCCCTATTGACAGGACAAGTGGGTTAGGGGATGGCCCCAGGAGACAAACTGCGTTCTTACTGTCAGTTCCATGTCTTCTTCATCTTTTTCCTTTGTGGGTTTCTCTGGTTCTTCTGGCTCCTTCTCTTGGAGATGGATTTCCTGGGCCTGAGACATATAGGGCATGTCGTCTTTGTTCTTGAACTCCAAGCTGAGAATTGAAGGAGGAAGTAGAATTCCCAGAATTACCTAAAGTAATAATAATGATAATAATAATAATCACATTTAAAGGATTAAAATTCGGGTAGTTGTTTAGAATCAGAGGGCCTACGGTGTGGGATATGTGTATGCATGTGTGTGTGTGTTGTGTGTGGCTCTGGGTGGGGACCTGGACATCTGAATAATTACATACATAAGTGCCAAGAGGGTCACTTCTGCCCAGCTGGGAAACAGACATAGTAGCTCAGTCTGCATTTTGGAGAAACAAATGCATTTTACCCAATTAATGCCCACTTTGCATAGGGGAAACTGAGGAACAAGAGAGACCCTACCCAAGGCAAAAGTGGGAAAGAATTCAGCTTTCCATTTAACCATTAAGCAGCGTTTAACTTTGAACCGTGAAATCAATTCATACATCCGTCCCTTGGCATTTATTTGCTAATATGCCAAGTGGGATTGTTTATGTGTCATTTGGTTATCTGTATAAATCATGCTGTCCTAGACTGACCTTGGGAAAGAGCATGTAGGAAGGCATGTTGTTCATTTTAGAGCATTCCCGTGGCATGTTCTACTACACGACAGAAACACACGCACGTGCGCACACCAATGGGCTCTGTATTCACCATGATATCTGCCTCTGCACCACCCTCCCAATACAAATACCCCAGGAAGGGCCAGTACTGTATTTCTGTCACGCATAAACAACATGCTTAAATCTTTATGTGACGATACTAAACACATAGACCTTTCTTTCTCCTGAAAGGGTGCTCTCGGTCTCCATTTGCCAGGAAACAAGCTCATTTCTGATAATACTGACATCTGATTTGTGTTCCCTAAGTCTCTTTCTACCCCTTCTCTCAGGTCTAAAATGGTTTTGTTATGTAAAGCTTCTGAAAATGAACCTTCCTGAAGAAACTACTCAAGATGAAGGGCTAAGAGAGATCCGGGAGGGTCAGTCTAAAGGACCCTCAAGTAATGAGGCAGCAACTGCTGGGCTTGGCTGCCCACGGGGTCTTGAGAGCAGCTAAGGGAAAGGGGAGAGCCCTGACCCTGGACACAGGTGCCTGGCAGGCCTGGGAGGGTGCCTGTGGCGGGCTGGCAGCCTCCGGGGGACATGACACCCTGTCCTTGGAGCTGACAGCAGGGCTTGGCTCCCTGCCTGGGGCCAGGCTTTGTAGTCGCTAGCAGTGTGGCTATAGATAGAATGCCTGCGACCCTCCTCATGGATCCCTTCTGTGGCTCTGGGCCAAGAGGAGGCTCTTAATTGGGAGAGGGACTGGTCGGGGGAGGGGAGTGCTGCTCCAAGCAGGGTGGCCTCAGGGGACTGCACCCACCTACAGGTCCTTGTTTTGGCTGACCTCAGAGTTGCTCACATCAGATTGTTCTAGGTAAATTTGAGCCTAGCCTCAGTTGTAACAGCCACAGACTTTAAACAAAGCATTTTAAAACATTCTTTCAATCTTCACCCTTCCATTTTCTCTTTCTTTCTCTTACTTCTTTCATTTTCATTTGAAAAATATTGAAAAATACATAGAAAAGCAAAAGCTGCACATCATTGTACTCTTTAAACAGTAAAGTCCTTTACAATGTCCATCTATATCCCATCCCCTCAAAAGTAACTATTGTGAATATACAACATAACTATACACACACACACACCCCCTTTTAAAAGAAACAAAAACAAAAATGGACTCAGGCTTTGCACATGGTGTGCAAATTGTTTTTCTTTGCTTAAGAACAAATCGTGATTATCTAGCAATGTTGTCACATATAAGTCCATCTCATATTTCAGTTTAAAAATTTCTTAAGCTCAGCTGATAGGAGCCGGTATCTCTATGAAATGATACACAACAGGTCCACGGGTTCTGGCTCCCTAGGTGGTGAAGGATGCCTAGGTGAGGGGCTCCCTGCGTAGAATGGCTTGTGCCAGAGGCAAATTGTATCTCCTACAGTACCTGCATGTTACCATCACCCTTGGATCTTCTGAAAAACATTAATGTCTGGGCACTATCTCTAGAGATTCTGATTCAGCAGGACCTGGGGGAAGCCCTAGCCTCTATATCAAAGAAAAATGCTCTCTTGATGCAGAGACAGGGTTTTGGACCACCCTCCTGGGATGGGGAAATGCCCAGTTCCACACTTCTGGCTTGGAAGACTCCAACCAACCCTCTGGACCTCGGAGCCACTGGGGCCTCTGGGCGTGCTGACCTTGAGGCCCGAGTTCTTGCGCATCCTGAGCCGGCCCATCCACATGTCCGTGAGCAACATCTGGCTGCACGTGTGTGCGATGAAGTCGCGGTGCTTGGCAGCCACGGCGAGCTGCAGGCAGGTGGCATTGCTCCAGTTCTTCAACTCGTACGTCAGCAGTTTCATGGCCAGCTGCTCGTCCTGCTTGTAGGACTGGTCCAGGAGCTCCACGGCCAGCTGGCCAAAGTCCCTGCAAAAGAGAATGTGCAGCGCAGCCCTTGAGGTCTGCTTGGAGACTTAGATGACAAAGTGGGGACCCATGGGAAAAGCCACCAAAGGTGCTTACTGGGGTAGTTGTTTCTCATGGGGTATAGTCTGTTCATTCATTCGATCATTTGTTCATTCATTCATTCAGCCAGCATTCACTAACAATCTAGTGCCAGATACTGCCATCAGAACTGGGCATGTAAGTGAAACAAACATGATCCCTTCTCTCAAGGTCCTGAATTCAAGGCTTGTGCTTGGAGGAGGCAGATCAGTAAATCAATGGTTAGAGTGCAGTATGCCTGTTAAAAATGACAGACTTCGGTTCAAACCCCAGCTGTGCTACCACAAGAGTATGATCTTGGACAAATTACTTAAATTCTTGGGGCCTAATTTTCCTCAGCTGTGAAATGTGTGTGCTAATCGTCCCTACCTCATAGTAGGAGAGAGGATGAAGTGAGAACTTCTATGTATCTGTATGTGCCTCCAGACCCAGTACTGCGTCCAACAAATGTTAATCATTCATTTCCACCCTCTGTGTGCACAACTGGGGAGATACTGCCTCCCCTCAAAGTTTGGGTAGCTCAGACCCTCCGATGTTCGGGGCCCATCTTCTCTTCTCCTCCCCTGACCACCCCATTCCATTTGCAGGATGGGTCAACCTGGAGTTATGGTTCAGCTCCTGGGAGATGTCGTCAACCATGTCGTTCTCAGAGGCCTCGTGAGCCATGGCTTTGCAGAGCTTACAGGCTACCAGGGCCTTGGCCATGGCCTCCTCGCCATGCTGCCAGAAAAACAAGGCCATTTTCTGTCGCTTCATCAGGACGGCCCACACCATCAGCTCGTGGAAAGGGAAGGGGAAGTGGTTGATCTCAGGGTCATCCAAATCAATGTCCACCTCTTCTTCACGCTTCTTGGTTGTCTTTCTTCCTCGCCTCAAGGGAACATCATCCTGTGATTTTAGGGAAACATTGACGTTGTGTTAGAAATGAATCAATTCAATTCAGCAAGCAGTTATTATATATCTAGTAATGTCTCAGCTCTGGGATAAGTACAGAAATGAACTAGGCCAGCTCCTATCCTAAAAGAACTCACAAGCACATAGATGCCTGACTTTAAAACAAGTTAAAATAAATGCACAGGCACAGTCCCATAGGAACATGTCAGAGTTATTCTTTAATTTTAAAAATTATTATTTCAATGGGCAAGTTTCTTTTTCTTTTGCCCACTTTCCTTCTTTCCATAAGTGGGATTATCTTCATCTCATGATGGACAGCACTGCTGTTTTCACTGAAATGACAAGGACATTCTATACTTGCATTTGCATATTTAACAATAACCACATGAACAAAAGGCAGGAAACAAATAGTCCATCTCGAGTTTCTGCATACCTATGAGATGCATTTGTGAAATATTTCTGGTCTTTGGATCTGTTGCCATTTGAAAACATCCATGAATAGATTTCACTTACTGGAATTTATATGCTTCCTTGGTTTTTCAAGTTAGTACTTCAAATAGGATTTACATTCTTGTTTGTAATGCTAACATAATCTCAGGGAAGACTTTTCAAAGCTGCTGTGACTACCCTTTAGACACTTGGAAATTATTTTTATTTCCTTATTTTATAATCATGTACAAAGCCCTACCTCTGAAATGAACTTGTGTATATATGCATACATATATTTTTTTAAAAATTGTGTAATAAGTAAACTTACAACTTCTCTAATAAAAAAATATAGGGGAGCAGATATGGCTCAAGTTGAGTGCCTGCTTCCCACATGGGAGGTCCCGTGATTATTATTCTGCCCCAGTACCTCAAAGAAAAAAAAAAAAGAACAAAAGAGAATAAATAATTGACACTCATAATTTGAGCAGACACTTACCTCCATTCCCAGTAGTTTCAAGGCTTTGGGCTGTTAAAAAAAATGTTGTGGACAAAGTTAGATCTTTCTTTAATAGAGGTAAGAAAAGAATCCTACTGTATCTTAAACAGGTAATGAAAAGACTCTATTGTACCTTATAGCATTTATTCATTTCTCTAACTAAAATGCCACAAAAGTATTTGTAGAAATTCTAAGAGATTTAGGGATTTGGTGATTTTGGTGAATCACAGAAAATTAGGAGCTGCAGAGGCATGAGATTACCCAAGGGTAGAGCTTGCAGGTTTATAATCTCTTTTGTGGACCAAGATTTCCTCCACCTTCTTATGACTGTCCTGCTTGGCCAATAGCTTGATGACACCAAATGCATGGGTGATCAATGAAGCATTCGATCAAACTACAAGATATTTCTCAAATCTCTCAAGAAAGTCCCATTATCTGCAGGCTTGGGACATTATTCAGAAATGAATCTTCAGATGCCCCGTGCTGACCATTTCCCCACGCTGCTGCACAGGAGAGCAAGAGGGAGTGGGGTTGGAGGGGCAGGTTCTGAAGGCAGCGGAAGACACTCAACGGCATGGCAAGCGACAGCCACACAGGAGCAGCGCTGTCCATGCTGGGAATGTGAAAAGTAGGCACCGTGAGATAGGGCAACAGCAAATGACAGAACTTGCTCTATATTTAGCAAGGGAGATTCACAGCCACATCTCAGAATTCAGGAATATCAATTCTGTTTTCCAGTATTCCAGAATGGTTGGGGACCCTCTTGAAAGTCATTTGAGTAAGTAGTAAGGTTAAGGCAACTACAGTTACTCCAAACTTTATCCATCTAAGTTTGAAGAGCTCGAACCTAGTCTCTTTCTTTCTCTTTTAGCTTCTAAAATGACCACTTTAAAATTTGAGTGATTTTTTTTTTCTTAAGTATACTTTGTGGTGTTTTCAAAGGTCTTTACTACTACCACAAAATACTTCCATAATCAGAAGATAAGCTTAGTTAAAAAAAATAAATAAATAAACATGCCTACCACCATCTTGAGGAGCAGTTCTCAAAATGTTGTCCACATTTTACAGGTCCCTGAGACCCTTTGACTGTATAGGCAAAGCTATTTTCATAATAACACTAAGAAGTTATTTGTGGGAAGTGGATGTGGCTCAACCAGTTGGGCATCCGCCTACCACATGGGAGGTCCCGGGTTCAGGTCCCGGTGCCTCCTAGAGAAGGTGAGCAAACAATGAGCAGACAAAGAGAACCACCTGCAGGAGGCAGGGAATATATAAAAAATAAATGAAGTAAAAGAATACATCTTTAAAAAAAGGTTATTTGCTTTTTATGCGGTGTTCACATTTGTGCTGATGGAGCAAAAGCAATGATGAGTAAAAACTGAGGACCTTGGCAAACTTTACTAGAAGTCATGGATTCTTCACTGTTACTCACAGTTAAAATCAAACAAACAACAACAACAACAAAACAAAACTCCAAGCATGCTAGTTTCACTTGAGAATGTCCTTGATGAGGCACAAAAATTATTAGCTTTATAAACTCTCTACCCTTCTTAGTACTCTGCGGGATGAAATGTGAGCGTGCACAAAGACTACTACACACTGAACCAAGATGGGTTGTCTTGAGGAAAAGCACTGATACGACTGTTTCAACTATAGCCATTTTAAAAAATGGAATATCATTTTTACCTGAAGGAACGACTAGCAGCCAACTATGGCTCTTTGGACTTGGACCTTTGTCAGCCATTTTTGGAAATGAATGAAGTGAGGCTGTCGTATCAAGGAAAACAAGTGACAATATTTGTTGCCAATGATCAAACGCAAACTTTCAAGCAAAAATAAGAATTCTGACAAACTTGTATCCTCGATCATGACCTTAACAGCTCCTTAGTACTTAAAGACTTTCTTGATGAGATTGGAGGTGATATTAATGAATGCGATTTTTTGGCATTGTATAATAAACTGTCAACATTTGGAAGATCTGCAAAAATCAATGAACCAATAGTTTTCAAAGACCAATGCATGCTCTTGTGCAAGACAGAATATTGGATTTTAATGTAGCAGAGCATGAAAAGTTCATTGATGTGGTTTCAGATTTTACATTGCAAGTAATCTTTATGGAGCTACCATTTATTGATTGATGTAGAATCAAAGAAGAATATCTGCAATTACTTATAAAGGTTATTAAAATACTTCTTCCTTTTCCAACTTCATATTTGAGTGAATCTAGATTTTTCTTTCTTTACTTCAACCAAAACAATATCTCACAGCAGGGAGAATGCAGTAGTTATAAGAATCCAGCTATTTTTAATTAAGACATACATTAAAGAAATTTCCAAAGATGTAAAACAATGCCATTCTTAAGATTAATTTATTTTTTTTGTTTTTGAAAATACAATTATTTTTCATAAACTTATGTTAACATGTAATGGGCTTGCTATTATTTTTAAATGAATTAATAAATATTTTTTAACTGTCTCAATTTTAATTTCTAATATGGTAAACATCAGTAGCTAGGACTTACCTAGATAAAATCTCTGAGGTCCTCAATAATTATTAAAGGCATGAATTGATCCTAAGACCCAAAACCTTAAAAACTGCTGAATTAGTTAATAAGAATTATTTCAATTTCATTTCTATTCTCTGATCATCTAGGCCCATTCTCAGCCCTGTTTTATGTTTTGAATTGGAGCTAGTGGGAAAAATACATTCCCCCCCTCACCAGATACATTCCTGTTTTTGTTTTTGTTCTTTAAAAGGATTTGATGGCAGAGGGAGTAAGAGGCAGGGCAGACGGGCAGGTGGCTGTTCCGTGGTCTCCCCTTGAAGACAAGGAAGCCACACCTTAAATCTCTCAGGCACCCTAGGCCTCTCGGAAGGAATCAAGGAAACGAAATGGCAAGCCTCACCCTCTTGGGACCAAACAGATTGTGGTAGAGAGTCCTGAAGCGCTTGCGCGTGTAGTTGCAGCGATAAGCTCCTCCCATCAGGTACTCGATCACCAGGCCGATGTCAATCAGGCTGATTCTGTAGTCTGGGGGCAGGTTCCCCTATCCAGGGAGGGATGAAACAAACAAACAAACAAATCCAAAAGACAACGCGGTTTACTAGGGATTCTGGTCCATGTGTTCTGTAACTATTTTAGAGTAAAAAAAATTTTTTTAAAAAAGAAACGTATGAATGTATTATTATGCTGGTTAATTAATTCACCTTAAAATAGATCCAACCGAAACCTGGATATTCTCGCTTGGAAAGAAGACATAAGTTAAATAAGAAGATGCAGTAACAGTCGGCAATAACAGAAAATTACGTCAAAATATTTATTCAAGTCTTCAGCTGGGGAGAAAAAAACACCAGTGTAGCAGAAAGAAACACAAGGCTAGACATGGCAGACACTGTCACTCCCAGCCACCATGAACTAGGTTCCCCTGAGATTCCCTGCACCCCTATCTGCTTTCCCACGGCTGCTCTGCCTCTTTGACCCAGGCCTGTCACCTCCGTCTTGCCAATAATTTATTTCTTCACACTCATTAAATGAAGACTCCTTCCAGAAGATGATTGTATTACCAGGGCCTGCCTCAGGTGGGACTTGCTTAGAGCCTTGTCATCCTTGAATGCAAAATCTCTATCAGCAATTAAAAATATATATATATATACTGGCACCTTTTTCATAAAAGGAGACCAGTGTCTAGGGAGGGGATTTTGAGTGTCAGGATGAAGTGGTAAATGGACATCTGTGTTTAAAGAGAAAAGGCAGGGAGGGATAGGAGAAGCCATTTTACCAGTGGGATGTTTATTTTCCCAAATCAAGACTTTTCATACTTTTGAAGAGAACAGTCCTTTATAGTTATGGTTTATCTTTCAGCTGCTTGCCATATATAATGGAACAGCAGAGACTTAAAAATAATTTTTTTTAAAACCAATATCTACTCATTACTATTTTATACTCTAACGGGGTGCTCTATAGGGTCTAAGGAAAGCCCTTCCTTGGTTAGGCCAAGAAAGAGTTAGTTCCATTTGTGGGAAATTTGGAGCTCACAGTGAATTCCAGAGGGCATGGTTGATCAACTGCCACTGTCTGGTTTGGAGTTCCTCAATCTGGGACCGTCCCCTAAATCATGAATGGCTGGCCTATCACACCGTTTAGGAAGCCTGGCCCTTTGTCCTGAAATGTATTTTGGAATGGCATGCGGGGCTCCACTCACATTTGTCCTTAAAGCAGCGCCCACCCAGCATGCTGTGAGATTTCTGCTACTCCACAGAAGCAGCTCACAATCTATAGTGGTGGTTCTCGAACTTTGTTGGGTGGCAGAATTATTTGGAGACAATACAAAGGCCTTGGCCCTGTCTTCCTTCAATGAACAGGGCCTCTATGTGCTTTTATTAGCTTTCCAGGTGATTCGGATATACACCAAAGTTGGAGAGCCAGTGTTCTCCTGCCCATCTAACAAGGTTCAGGTGGCAATGGCAGATTACACAGCAGAACTAAGTTGTTTTGCTAACCTGGGTTTAGGTTTCGCGGTCATCCTTATTCAGCTTTCCTAAGGGCAACAGCATCCATTTGAAGGCTTGGGGGTTCAGGGTTAGAGGTGGCCCACCATATCCTATCATTAAACCTTTATCTTTTCCATTTTTCTTGATTATTTTATTTATTGTTGTATTCCTAGTGCCTATTATGGTGCCTGGTATATGGTGCTGATGGTAGGTACTCAGAATTTTTTTTGTTGAAAATGTGAATGAATAAAACAGTGAAATTGTTCAGTATGGAACATGATCGAGTCTGGGTTTGGGCTTTTGAATATTATGTTCTCAGTACCAGAACATAGTCACAGTCTATTAGTTTACCCCTGGTTGAGACAGCCCATTCACTCATGAAAGATGTATCACTGTATGCGGAATTCAATGGCTATGAAGGGATAGCAATTGAAGCACCACCCTCAAGGGCGTCAGATTCCACTGCTGCTCTTTAGACTTCCTTGCAGTCTCCAGACTTAACTCCTACCCAAGCAGGCCTGGGGATCTAGACAGAGCAGGCCTAGCGAAATGGGACTGTGGGAAGGTAGAACTGTGGGGTCAGAACCCACGGCCTCATTATTGGTTAGTTGGAACCCAGTCTAATTGATTCAGCAAGATAAACTATCCTCTGGCTATCAGAGAGACCAGTTGTCTCTCTTTATGCAAAGCATGATAAAAAGGTCACACAGGGAACTCAGAGAAAGTTTTATTCTAAGGTAGCAACTTTTCATGGATTGCCTTTTCCATCAAAATTAAACTGAGTTTAAAAACATTACCTATGCAACCATGTTTCTCTATTATTCAGGGGTAGGTTAACCAGGCTGTGGTTTCTGTGTCCTCTGGCTCCTATTTAAAGGGCACAAGAATCCAAGAGACTGTGTGTGCCTGGGTCAACCTTGTCTCATGTACATTTGGTTCCTGTAAGGGTGGCCCCCAGAGGAGCTGCGGCTGGCAGGCAGGGCAAAGGACATGCCTGCACGAACCAGCCACGTTCCCTCTGGGTCTCAGTTCTCTTCCCAGTGAAAGGGGGTTAAACACTATGGCCTCCGTGATCTGTAGCGTTCAAATACCAGGGTTCAGAAAATCCTTGAAGGATTTATTGATGCTATTGAAAGGCAATCATAGCAAGTGTGTGAATATGTGTCTTTTTCACATCCTGTAATGATTTTCTACATTTGAAACATGGGGTGCAGTGAGTCTAATGCCTGGGTATTTCTTTTGAGAAACCCAAGCATGAGCGTCAGTTTGATTTCTGAGAGCACACTGTTAGAAATTTTGCCTGAAGACCAATATTGAATGACAATATTTATGCTTTTGAGGTGTAAGCATGGGAGTTGCCAGGAAAGTGATAAGAATATTAAATGGATTTTATTTATTTATTATAAAATAAATCAAAATTTAATAGGGGCAAAGAAAACATTTTATTTGTAAAGGGCTGTTAGGGGTATATTGCCTCCGGGCAGGTGCTGGAATTTTCTTTTTCTGGAAACGGCTCATGTAAAGCTTGATGTTTTTGGAATGATTTAGGTATGGTCTGGTCTAAAGCAGGGGAAAGGATGCCGTGACCATTCTGAATTCTATGAAGTACTTGCTTTCTGTGTGATCACAAGGGGGCGACATTCACCCAACTAAAGCCCAGGAGGGGCCCTTCCTTAGCAACATACACCTGCCTGTTCTAAGTGTTTCACCTGTATACTAAAGCAATGAAAACAAATACAGAGGGATTGAAGGATTTGGGGACAGGGAGAGAGTCAGCAGCTTTTGTTGAAGTGATATCCAGAGGAGGGAAAGTTCACTTTATACTGATTGCATCTGTTTCTTTCCAGAGGCTTTTGGGACTAGAGAAAGCGAGGGGAAATGAGTTTTAAATTTCTTAGGAGGAAGTGTGGAAACCTTTGGGGAAGAAGAAACCGATTTCGTAAATGAATAAAATTGGATATAATTTAGGCTTCTTGGGCTAACTATATCCCGGGTGGCCTCGAGGGATGGCATGTCTGAGGGGTTGGGCTGTTGGCTTTGACCTCCTGTGACCTCCAGGTGGCATGGAGGACTGCTTCCTGTAGGATGGGCACTGCAGGGCAGAGGGGGGCCTAACGGATACTAATACACGACCCCATGGTGGAAGCAGCACTGGGCTTGGCTGAGGTCCAGGCTCTGCCCTTCTGTGGGACCCTGACAGATCACTTCCTTTCTCTGTACCTAGGTTTAGTCTCTGCAAGTAGGTGGCTTGGACATAGTTACTCCCTAGGTCCTGTCTATTTGTAAAGTTCAACTATATGAGCA